>JZKD02S1673019.1:23442-36441 GCA_000966675.3 Picea glauca | reverse complement strand
CAAAGTGACTTTCATTTTATTAATATTTAATTAATTAATTAAATCACTTTAATTAATTAATTAACCTTTTTACCTCTGAAAAGATCCTTATCTCTCCTTGTGGCTTCCTTGGCCATTGAAATTCACTTCTCACCATCCCATCATGTAGTGTTTCTTCTCCTGATTCCAATGAGCTATTACACTGAGAGGTTCCTCCAAGTAATGTGCCCAAAATGACCTCTTCGATGAATTCAATTAACTTATAGCTCAAAATAGTCAAAATCATGGAAATCGTTGGAATGCAATGGAACCAAAGCCAACCTGTGTGGAATGGCTCATAATGATGGAATACGATGAGCAATGCAAGCTAGACCCCACAATGCCTCTCAATAACCCATGTACTCGCTATAATATCCATCTGGCTACTCTGGTCATCATAAACCTATGCACTGTGATGATGTCCCAAAGTGGGGACATTACATTCATAACCTAGGGGATGATTCACATAAACTTCTTCACTAGGAATTCCATTTAGAAAAGCGGATTTCACATCCATTTAATAAACTAGCCAATTGTTATGTGTTTCTACAACTAACATTGCTTTAAATGTGTCAAGACTTTCTACAGGTGCATATGTTTCTCCATAATCTACTCTAGGTTGTTGTACAAAACCTCTTGCTACTAATATGGCCTTGTGTTTATGAAGTTCTTCTTTTTCATTAAATTTTGACCTGTATACCCATTTAACATCAATATTGTTTTTACCTTCTGGAAGTTCCACCAAATCCCAAGTGTCATTTTTCTCAATGACTTCTATTTCTTCATCCATGGATTTTACCCAAGCTTCTTCCTTGACTGCATATTCAAAGGATTCTGGCTGATATGACACAAATGCACAAAGTGCATCCAGATCTAGTGCTCTGGTGTCCTGATATATTTCTTTCAGATTTCTTATTTTCTGCATTTTTAAAGAGGCAATTGTAGGATTTGAATCACTACTTGAACAAATACCTCTTGTTGGTTGTCCTCTCTCTTCTGTTGAATCATGAGTTGTTAGTGTTATCAATCAGGGAGTTATGGGAGATGGGGATTGTTCTTGTGCTACTTGTTCTTTTATTTTTGTTGATGGAAAGAAGATGCCAACCATTTTGGCATGCCAACTTTTGTCTTCCTAAAACTAAACACCTCTTCTAAAAACAAATTTCTTTGTAACTGGGTTATACAATGTATATGCTTTTGAATGCTCACTGTAGCCAATAAACACACACTTCTCACTTTTATTGTCCAACTTTCTTCTGATTTGATTAGGAATGTGTGCATAGGCTATACAATCAAATACACGGAAATGGGATACATCTGGTTTTCTACTAGTCCATGCTTCATAGGGACTCATGTCCTTCACACTTTTTGTAAGTGATCAATTCAATATATAAATAGAACATGCAACAAATTCAACCTAGTACTGGTTTGGAAAAATTTTGTCCTTCAACATTCTCCTTGCCATATTTAGAATGGTGTAGTTTTTCCGCTCTGCTACTATGTTCTATTGTGGAGTGTATCTGGTGGTAAATTGTCTTCGAATGCCTTTTCCCTGCAATATTATGCAAATGAATTTGAATCGTATTCATCTCCTCCATCATGTAACACCCCCAACCATAAAAAGGATTTTAAGGAATAGGGAATCAAAATTTATCTTTCCTTAACTCTCTCTAGGCTCCCCTTTCTTCATATTGTAGGTTATTCCAAACCCACGGGCTCTTTCCTAGCCCCTTTGAAGGATTTGAGCAACAGATGCTAGCTCTCCATGCTAGCCCCTTCCTTCATATGACCTCAGGCTGTGACCCGATGCCTACTCAAAGGGCGGTTTGGAACTTCAGCTTCAGGCGTTTTCACCTCACCACTCGCCAATTCATCTGAATTCCAAACTAGCGAAGTTATGAAATGATAGGAGAGGAATCAACGGTCCCTTCTCTCTTTCCAGATCAACAGCCCACCAAAACTTCAGGCTCAAATGCATCGTCGAGTTCCAAAAAAATGGGTGTTATCTTCTCCTGCTAGGCCCTTCTCAAATGTGACCTCGTGTTATGACCCGGGGCTTAACTCTTGAGTGCTTCGTAACTTCGCCTTCGGAGATTTTGGTCACTCCAAATCACAATTCTCCCGAAGCACGAATCTCTAAACTCATAGATTGGATGATCTCGAAGGATCTCGAAGGATCCATAGATCCACAGTCTAGATCACTTCGTGACTTTAGGTTTTTGAAGACTTGGCCACGCCAACACGCGATTCTCCCGATGCGCGAACTCTGAAATCATAGATTTGACTGTTGAGGTGGGTCCTGAAGAATCCATAGATCCATGGTGCAGGTCATTTCACGACTTCAGGTTTCGGAAGACTTATCTGCACTAACACGCAATTCTCTCGATGCACGAACTCTGAACTCGTAGATCTAATGGTTGAGGTGGGTCCCGAAGGATCCATAGATCCATGGTCCAGGTCATTTCGTGACTTCAGGTTTCAGAAGACTTGGTTGCGCTAACACGCGATTCTCCCGATGCACGAACTCTGAACTAACTACCTCCTAGATTTGACGGTGGGGATGGCTCCCGGGCATCCTCAAATCTAAGGCCCAGATTAACTTCAGGGCTTTGGGACTTCGAGGATTTTACCTCCCTTATGACGAACTCGCTCAATTTTTTGAACTCGCAAAGTCCGAAGAGCTTAATGTCTTAACTCCCGCATTCTTTCCCATATCTAACGGTCACAACAGACCTTGGCTCTTCCCCAACAGATCTCGTTCGTTCGTCTTCCAAACAAAGGTACCTTCCCTTTCGATACTTCAATCTCACTTTTCTTCTTGAGCTTTGTTAGCTCTGAAATTCTTAAGAGCTCTGCACTCTTTCTCTTGATCTTAACACTTAGAAGGGTCTTCCATGCACCCCTTGCACTCATTCATCAAATTTAGAACTTAATAGGTTCTCGGTCTCTGCCTGCCTCGCAGAGAGCCTGTGCATACATGTACTACCTCTCCTGAGCTTAACAGACTCTGTCTTTCCAAGAGACCCCAAACAACTAGAAGTATAGACGTGCATACGTGAAAATGTGCCCAAGGTCTATGATCTCACAGCTCCATTGATCTAACTAAGCCACCACAGAGCTCAAGCATTTACGAGTACAAGTCATGTTTGGACCATATAATTTCTTACTTGCCTAATTATACAATCAAGCATAAATAAAAGGGATACATTATAACCATTAAGAAATCATGCACATCCCTGAGAACATTCTTAGTATATCTAATTTTATTACACAGTTACAACTCAATTACACAGGGTAGGAGAATACTTATCTATTACAAGTTGCATCCAACTAACTAACTGTGGGTGTGTGCCTTTCCACCCAACCATAGGCTCAGAGACATTCATCATGAGCACTCTGGCCACCCCCATTCCAAGCCATGATATCACTAGGGAACTAAGCCATCTCTCAGATACCTTCTCTCTGTCATAGTATCCCTGCAAGGTTTATCATATGCTTCCTCAACATCAAACTTGCGTTCGGGTCCTTCAGGTCATGTTCTCTGCACTTCCTTTTAGTGCGCACATCTCCTTCTGAGCTTGCGCTCTCATCTCTTCTCTTGTTGTCTGTGTCTACCTCTTACAGTTTTATTTTCCTTGCTTATTTCGGAGGGTTTCCAACCTATCTTGTTCCTTTTGTCAGAAGGAAGCTCAGGTCTACAGGTCTCTGTGGTACTTCGGGCTGACAACCCATGTTTCCATTCATGGGGGTGGTTGATTATTCAACCACCAGTCCTTTCCTTTATTAATTGATTCTTTCCTCTAGAGATATCATGGCTCGTACTTCAAGGCTTCAGCCCCCCAACAGTCAGTTATGGGAAATTTAACAATAATACATTTACATCGTCCACATGCCTTAGCATGGTAATCCTATTTTATGATTAATTACAAGTTGGGGGAAACAAAGGTGTTACAATTCCCTCCCCCTTAAAGGAACACCGTCCTCGGTCTTCTTTCTTAGAAACACCTGTCATGCCTTTCTCTTTCAGCCACTTTAGAAATCTTGACCTTCATCCTTGGTCAGGTCCTTTTTCAGACTCTTAATCTTCGTCACCTGCCTTCAATAGTTCTTGGACAACAAGCACAATAATCACAATTTTATGTGAAAACATATTACTGTTGTTCAAAATTCAAGAGGAAAATTTCATAATCTAGCACAATACTTATATGTGCAGTTTGTGGGTTTGCATCCACATGACTATTTTTTTATCCAGGCTCATTGTTTTTCCCAGACATACTTATTGTGTGCATGATCCCAACCAATAGTTTACAAGAAATATTAGAGTCTCCTCTCCCTTGCGGTCACTCACCCTCCAAGCACAGGCTCAAGCATCCCCTTCTCTACTATATAGTTCCTCGGGCGATCCATCTTGCCTGGCCGAGGCTTTTTCGCATAGGAAGAATTTCAGAGACTTCATTGAGCCTTACAGTCGAGGCGTCCCTCAAAATTTCTCTGTCGAGGCATCGCTCCGGCTTGTGTTACCTCAACACAACATGTTCCAGGCGATCATGACTCAACATGGGGTTCTCATGTCTCAACAATGGCCTCTTTCAGGCTTTTTAGCTTGACAACCTTCATCTGTCGTCCCTGGACAAACCTTTTTGTTTCACCTATAACACATGCATACTGAAATTATGAGACATCATCATAAATTTCAAATTCAGAATTTTTTATGCAAATTTATCACCCATAGATTTTCCATTTCCATATTTATTTTCAGATCTGTTTCGCATGGAACCAGATCCATCATTTATGGGACTTTCGTTCCCATAGCAGTTTGGCTTATTAGGCAATTTTGGTCTTCCTTATGGGCTTACAAAACTGCCCTATCCAAGACCCTTTTCTTCCTACAATTCATTCCTCATCTAAACAAATTGTTAGTTCTCATGCACATTATATTTTCGTCGCATACTTGCAGTGGCTCACAAACAATTTCAAAATTGTGCATACTAACAATCAAATTCACTTTCTCAAAAAGGAAAATACCATTCCTTACAGTTTGGCCCAGTAGGCAATTGGTCTTCCTTATGGGCTTACAACACTGCCATATTCAAGACCCTTTTCCTCTTGCAATCTCATGAACATTCCTTAGTCAAAAAAATTGTTAGTTTCCATGCACATTATCTTTTCAAAATCATGCATACTATTAGTCCCACTCATTTTCATTTATCCAAGGATACAAAGCAAAATGAAACATCATCCCTTACCTATGCATCATTTCAACCTACCAAATTTTTCAAAATGTAATTCATATATCAATTGACTTTAATGAATGTGCCAACCTTCGTGGCCACATTCATACCCAATGTACACTTGCATTGATTTCAATTTTGCCACACTTTATGACAAGCACTTGGCCATGGTGTGTTGGAATTTAACCAACCTCTTCACCATATGTCTTATTCATTTTTATTCACTCTTACAGCATGCCCATGCTTCCTGCTATAGGCCGATCACGATCCCAAAATAGTAAACATGAAACTCAAAAGTTTCACATGAATGCCCTTAAGCATTCTTCCTCCATTAATAACTAGGGTGCCAACACTCATGGCCACCCAAATTTGTTTTCCTTCAACGCTTACATAATGTAAGTAAAACATTGGAAGGTCCTCCTTCCTTACTGAAAAATCCACTGTCTGCCCTCTTATGCAACATGCATTCCCTCAATGCATTCCATGCAACGTGCTAACTATGAGCACCTTTTATTCCCATAGAACTAGTCCCCGTGACCACAGTCTAACATAGAGTGCCAAACTCTACCTTCATTGACTGGCCCAGATGGACTCCTTTTTCTCTCCACATGATCGAGAGTTGTGACCTTAGCTCTATTATTTTCAGGCCCTACCCTTTCAACTCACGTGTCTGGGTGCTATGATCCTGGCTAAACCATTTGTTTGCAATTCGACGGTGAAGATCCATCTTTCCCTAGATCCAACGAATGCAAGGGATTATGGAAACTCAACTAGCTCGTGGTTCAATTCTCCTTCTGATCTCCACAATGGATACGGGTCGTCCGATCTTCGATCGGACCCCCAAACTCAAAACAAAACTATATTGAGTTTAATTTACGGGTACAGGTCTTGACATTAATCTGCATGCATAAGCCTTCCCTGCAATGAATACAAGTCGTCAATCTTATCCCTAGATCGATTCTAAACCAAATGATTCCAAATACAACAATACCGGCATAGAATTATTTGACCGAGAATCTAGACTGAGAGCAAAGACTCAATTTGCCAAATTCAACCACAGAACCCAATCACGGTACGAGTTTAGGTGGCATTAACGTGTGGGTTTCTTGCAGGTCCTCCCACCGATCGTTCACATATCAACGGTTCACAGTGATTGTAGAATCCCCAATGTGTTCACTCTTTATCAGAGAGTTCAATCTCCATAATATGAAAAGTTCTCACCCAACTCTTTTAATTGTGGTCGTTGATCATCCACCCCGACGAGATCAATGGTGTTGGTTGATTGTGGGCCGTGAACTAGTGCGCCCGTTAATTCTGCCTTCGCGGTCTACAATCAATACGATTCACCTGATCTATGATCGGACCCCAAACTCAAAACAAGGCTACATTGGGTTTAAATTACAGGCACATGCTTCACCGTTAACCCGTGTGCCCATTTGATATATGTAATGAATATGGGTCGTCGATCTTATCGAACGATTGGTGTTTGATCCGTTAATTCCAGTGGATCATGAAATCGATTTGACGACTGAGATCGGTTTCCTTCCGATGAATGGCTCATGTTCACTTCCTGTATCAATCTCTTGATTAACCTAATTCGATCAGTGTTCTCTTTCGTGATCCTCATGATCTCGATTTGTAGTTGATCGAAGGGATTTATACGATCTCCTAGTAAATGTTTTTGACCTTTTGAGTCAACATAGATCATTTGGTTTAGATGATGCTACATCATACAATCAATCTTCACTGCCAGAGGTTCACACCTCCAACATTCGGGTTCTCCTTCCCGAATCATACCCTACTTGGGTATCCATGGCATACAACTGTCCTTTCAATTTTTTTTGCATAACATGAGACAATAAATATTTCAGAAGGGATTCTCACCCAAATATTTTCATACCTTGAGCCACATAAGCATGAACATTTTTATACCTGTTCTTGGCTGCTAGCACCCTCCTTCTGATTTTTGCCTCATCACCAGTGCTTTAGTGGGATTTTCACAGTCCTGTCAACAATATTTCGACCGCAACCTTCCCATGGTCATCCTTTGCTTGAGGTTGCCCATCAATAGTTCCAATTCCTTTTTATACACAACATGCATCATTAGTTGTAATATCAATTAAAATGCATGTATCATAACATTCAAATCCATAAAACTTCTTCAAAATGTCCTAGCATATCTTTATCCATTTCATCACATTATCCTCAGGGGTTTCCATGAATGCAATATAGACAGTTCTCAATTGCTTCTACAGTAATACAATCATCATCACTATGGTGTCAAAACATTTACCTTCATTAGTAAATCATCTTTCTCATTCCAGAGGAAACATCACACATAGGAAGAAAGGAGTTAGGGGCTCTCCCCTTTTTCAAATTCTTTCTACATCTCTTGGGACTTTTCAACCGAGCTAGGTTATCTCTAAGGGCCTCACTGCCTTTTCTTAACATGGCTCCAACCAAGCCTATTCAATCAAACATACTCCTTTATTCATTCATTAGTCTTCTATTCATTATATGATGCTTTCAAAATGTAATCCAGGATTCTTATATATATATATATATATATATATATATATATATATATATATATATATATATATAAGCATGTAGCTCATTGCTCAGTTTCTCAACAATTATTAAGGTTATGACTCTGACCTCCTGACAGAGTTTTCACATAGTTCTTCCACAGGGAACTACCCCAGCATGCAACTTCCTTATTGCACGTCCATCACTATTGGTGTTGGACTCGGACTTGAGTTATCTTTAGTTGTTTACCAAATATTCCATAAGGAATATAAACATGCATCTTTGTCATGTACCCAAATTATGTATCCATACATATTCTAGTTTTGTTAACTTACATCCATAATGTACTTGACCATATTCATAATCCTAAGCCTGCATGTAGTTGTCATAGTTATGTTTCATAGCCCACATACATATTTACTTTTAAGATCAGTCAACTCGGGATTGTTCACAATCCTTCTCATGTGATCCTCAAAGGCATAATCATTTTCCTCCTATCATGACAATAGATCATCCTTTCTCGTTTACTCTTTCATCTATTTGTACTAGCTTTTCCCAGGGAGATGGAGCACATTCCCCTTAAGCTATCATTCAAAAAATAACTTTCATGACTCTTCAGAATGGATTCAACCATGCATCCATGGTATTCATTCAATCTTGGCAAGTGCTATGCTTTCCTCACATTTCACTCATTAGGGCAACAATATTGTGCCTTTAGTATACTTATATTCTTACATCATACATGTGCATCACTTGCACATTTAATATCATTCATACCTAACTCGTATTAATATCAGGCTTCATATCAAGAAGCTTTACAAAGCATTAAATCCATTAACTCAAGCATACACACACAACTAAGTATTCATCACACTATCTTAGTTTTATCATTAGTATTCTTTAGTTAGAGATTGCAATCGCTTACATGACAAATCTCACAGTTATAACCCATATTGATGTTGCCTTCTCTTTATGGCAATAACCAACCAGGGTCACTTTCCCTTTTATACTATAACAACTGGAAAGAAATGTTGGACACACCTACCACACTTAGAGGGGGGGTGAATGAGTGTGGGGCTCTTTTTCCCAAAACTTCCCTCTTACACAAAACTCATTAGTTAGCATTCAACTTTTACTCATTACTCATTGTTGTCATTTATAACCAATTAGATGTGAGCATATGTCAGCAACATATATCATCAATATATCATCAACAAGTCATCACCACAAGGAACACAAAGAACACAAGATGTATGTACACTTTTCTTTTTATTACAGACTACAAACCTCGGGGTTTTTCAGCAACAACTGAATAGAGTACAACTCTACAAGAGCACCAGATCTATATGCAAGACTCAACTTACATCCTCAGCACCAACTGAGATGAGGCAACAATCCTCTACAGATATCAATCTGTCACAGGTACGTGACCTGCCGGTAGTGTAGCACGTGTATGTACGCTCCCTACCAGTAGTACAACTCGTGTATGTACACTGCCAGTCTATACTACACCTTGCGTATACCTCTGAGAAACTAGGGTTTATCCTTTTCATCACATTATCAGATCCTCTGCAACCTGAAAACACATTCTCTTTTGTCTTCCACTGTCCGGTCTGACCCACAGTTAGTCACAACACATCCAATCTCTCCAATAGCTTGCTCATACATCTCAACCATACACTATGAATGCTATTCAATCAAGTATAAACAATAAGTATACAGTCGCCATCATATAAGTACCGAGTCACAAGAATGTTGATCACTCCATCAACCAACACATACCACATCACAACAGCCATACCAAAAATGCCTCAAGCATTCATTTCACAACAAACAAGAACTTCCATCAAGACAAATAATGCAACCATACCAGAGTTTCTATGGCAGATCTAAGCCCATAGAATGCATATATGGAACCTACTTCATCATCCAAGAGCCTGTCATCACCTAAAACATAGATCTTCAATACCTCATCAACTATATGCGCCCTCTCCTCATTCAACCCACGTATGTACATGCTCTGGATCAAAGCAACTTGCGTATACCTCAGAAACTAGGGTTTATGAACTACCAAGACTTCTGTCGTCATGACCTCAAACTTGTTGATATTTTAATGTGCTCATGAGATCGTCCAGACCATCTCTCTCTCAGAATAGATCTTCAATCATGTTCAAGATATCTACAACTAGTGTTTTTTCATAAGAGACCTTAGCCTCTTATTTATTCTCTTCATCTTCTAGGTCACTTAACCCATATCTAGGTCACTTCCTTATTTTAGGGTTAACCACTTTCTTTAAATAGAAAGTTCTCTGTTATTTTATTAAAATAATCCTTCTTGATTTTGTCACTTTACTTTATCATTAAAATAATGATTTCTTCTTTTCAAACACTTTGACTTCTTTGACCATTTGGGGCTTCAAGCCATCATATGGGGGTCCTCCAACTTCGTAAGGTCGTAACTCTCAAACCGTGAGGAGTTATGTGACATTCCACATACCACCAGAAATGGCATGGAAAGCACTATCCATCTAGGATAGTTTCACCAACAAATTCATTGATCTTCATCTCATTATTATACATACAAGCATGGGTTCTCTCAACCACAAAGCGTCTTCTCATGAGGGATTTCACCATAAGGGGACCACTTTGGAGTTCATCCATTTGTACTTCTTATTAATCATGACAAGACAATAATGAGTCATCAAACTATGCATTATATATCAAAGAATCCATTTTCATCATGTATCAATGACAACTCATTGATCCATCTTCATCTATGCATCGTGATCCATCTTCATCGATTGGTTTCCACTTGACATCTATCATTCTCATCAAGGATAATACATATACATTTTTCATCAATCAATCAAGATTATCAATCAATCAATCCATTGACATCAATCAATCACTTGACATCAATTAATCACTCAATCACTTGACATCAATCCTTTGACATCAAAATAATCAAACCATTGGCATCAATGACAACATGATCCAACAATCTTCCCCTTTGGCATTGATGGCAATACCAACATTGATGTCAACACCAATCATTGATGTCAACATGTAGACAAGGCATGCTCTACATCAATAGTCATCAATCACAATCATGTGACTATCTCTCCCATAACAATATGACTATCTCTTCTCATTAGACTATGTCTTTCTATCAATAAACATCAATCACATCAATGTGACTATCTCTCCCCCTTGGACATCAATGGCAAAGGGCCATTCTCCTCATGGAGATGCTCCCCTTGCTTGAACTCTCCTTGGGGATACTCCCCCTATCTTGTTCCCGTTGAATAATCTCTCCCCTTTTGAACTAGGGATATCAATATGATGTAATGCTGAAAATACATTGCTCATGCTTCCTCTATGACCATCGCTCCCCTTGGAATTATGCCTCTGTGATTTTTCCTCAAGTATAGAGATAGTTTCTAGGTATGCATCTGATAATTATTTCCTCCTAGAATCATAAGAAGAATGGCTCCCCCTATGGGTATGTCTCCCTCTATTTTCAACCGGATCATAGATCAACCACTCTCTCTATGATGATCCTTGGACCTGTTTCATGCATCAAACTTGTTCCATACCATACATCATGAAACAAAAGATATGTCGATAATGAAAATAGAGAATCATGAACAAGATATCAACCAAGTAAATCATGCACAACATCCATGTGCATTAACCATGTACATCAATTGATAGCATCCATGGAATGTATCCACCATATGCCAACATGTGCATCTACCAATTATGCCAACCATGTGCATCTATCAATATGCCAAACAAATACCATCTATGAGTGTACCATCATGCATCATCACTTGCACCAAGAAAGTATATCAACCATGCATCAACAAGCTATGACTCCCCAATGATGTACAACATGACTATCAACTCAACTCACCAACTACGCGTCTCAATATGTAGCCCAACCACATGCAAAATGCATGCACCATGATATCCAACATATGATTCCAAAAATAGATCATAAGATATATCAATGAAACTCAAATATGTACTAGCCATGTACCCCAACAGATCAACATCAATCCATACTCATGGGTTAGTGCCATGCACCCAAGATTTATTTTACATCGTCACCTTACACGATATAACATAGAACCATGAAAACTTGCAACAAATCGTGTCAGAACCTACAATAAACAAGGTTAGACTCTGCAACACTGAGTTATACCAACATATCAAGTAGCAATCCATGTCCATTGCCTTTTTCCCAAGGCTTTACCACAAATACGTGGTCTGCTACACAACATCTCACGTATGTACGCGACCTATTCAAGGTCAGCCTGCGTATGTACACGATTGATACCACTATCACCCGTGTATGCCTTTGTGGATAACACACTTGAAATCCATTTCAGTCTTTCATTTTGATATGGCTGCTCTGTCTTCTTCACCCACTTTTATAGATGTCCCTGCTCCTCAGAGCTTGAGCTCTGAGCATCCATCTTTTCAAAAATGTCTCCCTTTCTTAATTAGTTCCTTCTTCTAGCCATGCTATGTGAAGTCCTCATCATGGACTTTCTTCTTGTGTTCCATCAATCCTAGGATTTGTGGCCAAGTCCACTGCAGCTGTAGCATCTCATGGTGTTACAGTGAACAACAATGTGTCCTACTTGATCACATCTCCAACACCTTATGGTGTTATAAAATATTCCATTGTATCTCCTTTCATAAGATTTGGATTCAAAATCTTTGTGACCATATCCATTACATGAATAACAATTCCCATGAAAAATACTTTCATACCTTTGCTTTGGTGTCCCAAGAATAGCTTCTTGATGTCTTCCTTGCTTTGTTCTTTTGAAATTTTCTTTGCCTTGTGTAGATGGTTGTTTTGCAACATTGTCTTCCTTCTTTGATGGACTTACCTCATGCTCTTTTGAGGTGCTTGCTTCAGCATGTGTAGCTTCCTCTTTGTATCCAAGTCTTGATTGATCACATGGTAATCTTTGACTTTCCAAGATCTCATCCAAGATTCATGAGCTATTCAAAAATTTGTTTGACTTTTCTACCTTCTTTCTAAGGTCAACAATTTCAGCTTCTAACTTACAACATGACTCTTCCTTTTCGTTTATTTGATTCTTCAATAGTTCCTATATTATTTTGGCTTCTTCAATTTGGGTCTTGAGATGGACAATGGTTTCAAAACTTTTGCTAATCTCATCATCTACATTTATATCTTCTT
>JZKD02S1673019.1:4925-16150 GCA_000966675.3 Picea glauca | reverse complement strand
GCGAATATGGAAACATGTCGAGCGCCTGCGTGCACTTCATCTTGGACGAGATGAGGAAGTCCTCTCGGCAGAATGGCTGTTCGACCACCGGAGAAGGATTGGATGTAGGAGTTCTGTTTGGATTCGGGCCGGGCCTCACTGTCGAAACAGTCGTCCTCAGGAGCGTTCCCTGCACTGATTGAACAGACGAACTCCCAAATAAAAGTGATTTCTCAATTGAGGCAAAGATTTGCTTGTTGCGAGTAATGCTTTCTTTACATGATAAGTATCATATGTTTGCAGATCTCAGGGGAAGGAAGGGATATTATGTCAAAGTGTTCAATGTCAGATCCTAATCGTCTATGGAAACAGCACATTTGGAAGGTAGTCCAATGTTTTGATTGGATTGATGTTCTAACATTGTTTTGGATTGGTGCTCCTTTTGAAAATTCACGGTTTTGTTTGGATTGATATTCTAACATTGCTTCGGAATTGGAGTTCTTTTATAAGTTCACAAAGTAGAATGTATGAATTAGCCTTGCAATTTCATAGGTATTTGGCGCTCATAATTATCAACTGTAAGATGTATATTGCTTAAACTGCAAACTGTAAGCCACATGTAGACTTGGGCAAACACCCTGTCATCTCAACCTTCGCAGTAAAATGTCTGCACACGCTTTCCTTTGCTTCAACGCCCACATAGATACATAGATAAATACAAGTAGTGAAAATTAGTTAAACAAATAATCACTATTTTAACAAACTATATTAATGGTAGAATCCTTAAACATCAAGAGTGATAAAAATAATTAACATAATTATATAAGTAAAAGTGATTGATATATGTGATTGGTATCATTTATCATCCTTCAAAACTGTTAATGAATGTCAATCACAAAAGGATCATTTTGACAATGAAAATTTGTAATAATTTTCAATTTTGGTTAAAATGATAAAAAAAAAATCAAATTGAAGTAGGGCTTTCTTTACTATCCTTATTAGCAATGAAAAAACTAACCTAAGAAATTAGTTAAATTTTAATGGTTATGTTTTAAAATGCAAGGAAGTTTATTTTAATCTTTGATTTATGAGAATTATGAAGAATATTTGATGAATAATGTCTATATACATGTTTTTGTAATTAAAAGTTCATTAATTCTAGCTCTTTTCAATAGATATACCTTAGTTTAGACAAATAACTAAATTTATAATATTTTATATATTTAAATATTAATAATAATTATTAAAATATATGCATTTTTAAAATATTAATATTCATTTGATATTTTAAATAATTTAATACTTACTTATTTATAATAAATAATAATTATTGTGTTAACTATTATAATTTATAGGGGGTAGGGTATGTATACTTTAATAGATCTTAACAGTAAAATAGTTGTGTAGAGGAGGTTCCTTGTCCCACAAACAAAGAAATCTTAGATACTAACTTGATGTCTAGCTTCACCATAACTTTAAAAATAGATTATTATTATTATTATTATTATTAAAATAAAAAAATAATTTTTTCTTTTTTCATATTTAATATAATGATGTATCAAATAACCTTTAAAATGACTAACCCCGTGCTACATAGCATCATACTAAACAGTGGATGGTTGAATTCAAAATAATTTTAATTAACAAGACCCACACTCAAATATACATAGGATTGCTATGCAGTAGGGTGCTTATTGCTCCCCTCTAGGGCTACTAGTCCCACCTGTATTGTATTGTCCAGATTTATTACAAGGCAGACAACCTTTTTATATAATTTTGGTGGCCTTGGTTAAAAGTTCTATTTTTTGGATTCAGTGTGCTGAAAAACTCCTAGGCACTTGGATTATACAAACTTAGCTACTCAAATCTGCAGATCCAACCATTCATCACCAAATTTTGGACAAAATCAAACAGAAAAAATAATCACAAAACCCCCAAAAGATAGAACGTTTACACTAATGCAATTTTGGCCAAAAATGTGTTGATGTGATTGACCCATGGCCAAGAATGTGATTGACCCACATCCGCCACGTGTTTACTTGTTAATCTCATCACACCCGTGACGACTGACGGGCCATAAACGTCGGCCAAGGGCTTTTACTGCCGTGACCTGTCCAAAAATTAGATGGAGATCTTGTGTCTTCTGTCCTGACTTTCCCGCAGAGACTGTTGATGTTGGAAGAGAGCTATGCAGAACCTGCGGGCGTGATGATTTCTTGTGGCGTGCGTTTGCTCTGAACAGTCTATTTGGCTGCAGTGCGATTTCTGGTCCGCTATACTAATACCCAGTTGGATTATTCGTGAGTTCGGCGCTCCTGAGGTTGAATAACTAATAGACAGTTGAAATCTCCCGTCGAGCCCCCGACAAAACCTCCTGCACCTCTGATTCTGAACAACAGTAAAACCCTCTACCCGACATTTACACCCCATGTCTTGACTGCCTTGGATAATTCCGAAGCAAAGATTGATGTTGGAGCTTGGCTGTGTAGAGGACTCTACAGAACCTTCGTCTCGGATGTGCAAAGCGCTTGTTATGTCCATTGTCTATTTATTGTTGTTCTACTTGGAAAATTTGTACCCATCTCCTGCAAAGGATCTGTCATGGACACGACTGTCAAATTTACAGGCAGAGAACAAACATGAATAAAACACAAAAATAGAAAACAAAATAACCCAACAACAACCTCCTTGGTACACAAGAGTATTGAGTTCTTCCTTCATTTATAGTTGGCTGGAATATGGAGCATATTAATTACAAAGCACAATGGAACCTTTTCCACTACATCAACTTTTATTATAACTACTATTTATTTATTAAGGGTCCCATTAATAACTAGTGATCCAACTTAACTATCTAGCACTAACCACTAATGGTAGTGATCCAACTTAACTATCTAACACACCCCCTTAAGTTGGAGCATTACAAACATCAACAAAACTAATAATACCCAGCTGGGATGTGAGAGATACAAGACTATATGTTGCTAAAGGCTTAATAAGAATGTCAGCCAATTGATCTTCAGATTTGCAAAAGTGCAAAGTGATGACAACATTATTAACCAATTCATGAATGAAATGGTAACGGGTGTCAATATGTTTGCTCTTCTTGTTGAATATCCGATTTCTGGAAAGCGTAATTGTTGAGTTGTTGTCACAATAGATTTGAGTAGGCTCCATTTCTTCATGAGACAGATTGTTGAATATCCTTCTTAACCATACTTCTTCATAGGTGGTTGAAGTGGTTGCAACATATTCTGCTTCGGTTGAGGATAAAGTAACAATAGGTTGTTTTCTTGATGCCCAAGCAATCAGATTTGTTCCATGTTTAAATGCATAACCAAAAGTGTTTTTTCTATCATCTATGCTTCCAGCAAAATCACTATCAGTGTAACCAATCAATGAATTATGTTTGGTGGGTGTGTACCACAACCCATAATTTGTTGTTCCTGCAACATACCTTAAAATTCTTTTACCTGCTTTCCAATGAGAATCCTTTGGGGATTCCATGAACCTTGAGATGAGACTTACAACAAACATGATGCATGGCCTTGTGGCAGTAAGATACATGATACTGCCCACTAGCCTTTTATACAATGTAGGATTTAAGGAAGGTCCTTGATCATCTTTGCTAAGATTAGTTCTTATTGCAACATGGGTAGTGGCAGTGTTGCATTTAATCATCTTGAATCTTTTGAGCATTTCTAATGCATACTTTGTCTAACTTATAAAAATTCCAGATTTCAGTTCATTTATCTCAATCCCAAGAAAATACTTCATCAATCATAAATCGGTCATTTCAAATTCCTTCTTCATCACTGCTTTGAATTCATCTATGGCTAGATTTCTAGTAAATATCCTTGATCATGTCTGACAGAGACACAAAATTTACTTCCAACTTTTGGAAATCCTTGATGGCTGGTCTAGAGACCAAATTATTCTTTAGCACAACCTATCATCCTCAAACCGATGGACAGAAGGAAAGAGTGAACCAAATATTAGAATACATGCTAAGGATGCATGTAATGCATCAACCCAAAAAGTGGGAAGATTACCTGCCACTGATGGAATTCGCCTACAACAACAGCTACCAAGAATCCCTAAAGATGAGTCCTTTCAAAGTCCTCTACAGTAGGTCGTGCAACAATCCGGTCAGTTGGAGTAATCCCGTAAACAAAATTACTATTGGACCCGACATGTTGAAAGAAATGGAACAACAAGTGATTCAGATAAAAGAAAATCTAAAGGTCGCTCAGAACAGACAGAAAAGTTACGCCGACCGAAAGAGAACTCCAAGAGAATTCAAGATGGGAGACCACGTATATCTCAGAGTTAGGCCCAGGAAGAGTTCCTTGAGGATGGGAGCTTGTGCCAAGTTGGCACCTCGGTATTGTGGACCCTTTGAAATTTTAGATAGAGTGGGACCTGTAGCCTATAGGATAACACTTCCTCCCACAGTAAAAGCACATAATGTTTTCCATGTTTCATTATTAAAGAAATATATACACGATTCTAATCATATAATTGACTGGTCTATGATCCAGGTGGAACCGGAGGGAGAATTCTTGCCAGAACCTCAATGCATACTGGACAAAAAGGAAACCCCACTCAGGAACCAAACCATTGCACAGGTCAAGGTGTAGTGGAAACATTTTGGCCCAGATGAGGCTACATGGGAAATGGAAGATGCCATGAAATAAGCATATTCGATTTTGTTTACTTCTGTACATACACGTCATATTGATAGATAGAACATCAAGGATGATGTTCCTTTAAGGGGGATGGAATTGTAACACCCTGTTTCCCCCAGTCTGTAAAAATAACTATATTGGCCAAGAACTATGGCAAACTCAAAGATGTGAATGATTGATTTGACATACCTTTGTATAAAAGGTCAATGAATGTAAATTATGTTATGAGTACGTGTTGCATGAATGTTGGGAGGGGGAATGTGTTAAAAGAGACCACGATGGATAATGAGAGGTGGTGGAAGGGACCTGGAATGGTTGCGTTAACTTCCACCGAACCAATACCGTACTAGTTTTTACTTGCTCAAAGACCAAAGCAACTCTCTGACCCTGGAATGAATTACCCGCCAGGATGGTAGGTGGGGAGGCTCCTCAAGAGTTGATGAGGGGATGGGCATGAATCGCCCATCTATAGAAGCTCTCAGACCTAACCATGGACGGGGGAATTCACGCCACACGCAATCTTGCAGAAAAAGACAAGAAAGGAAGTGTGGGGGAACAGAGAAGAGAACACGCGCGATAGGGATCGCGGAAGAAAAACCGGAGGAAATCTGGAAATATGGGGGAGTTCTGAACAAAGGAGAAGGAGACTAACCTTCTTCCTTGACTTCCGTTGAGCTGGAAGTAAGAGATTGAATCTTAAAGCATCATGGTCTAGCTCGGGGGGTGGCTAGTGGTAAATACGTCTAGAGTCACTGAGCCTATGGTTGGGTGGAAACGAACAACCATCTCAGTAGTCGCGTCACGTCTGGTGTTTCTGATAAGTGTTATGTCTTGTATTTTGAACTGAATATCATGAACGTATGCTCATGTTTATACGCTCATAAATGGTTTCTGTATAGAAGTGCTTGCCTTGTGTTTTGATTGGAAATAACGGATGCATTCTTATACTTATATGACCATAATCGGTTTATGTATAGAATGAATAAGTTCAGAATATGAGTCTGTTCCCTTGAGATTTTTCCCATCTACTTGATTCACATTGTGTCCTGGTTTGATTTCCCGAAGGAACCTCCTCCCATGAAGTTTCCTCGCATTCCAGAGCCGGGGTGAGTTCCTTGAAAAGACTACCATTATAGTAAACCCACGAGTTTACTTTACCCCTGTCAGAAAGTTCATAGCTTGGAAAATTAGGAAGGATTTTCAGTCAGGTCACCAAGCCTAGGGATAATTACCCAAGAACCCTCTGAAGGATCATGTGATCTGAGTCTGGAAACCTTGTACAAGAAAGAGTAGTTCTCTTAGGTTTCGAAGTTGTGGGAGTTCGAAGCCCTGAGAGGTTGAATCTCATGAATCTAACTCATAAAGGATAGCGAGTCCCATTTATTGAAAGAGAATACCCCATTGTTTGGTAGACGAATGGTCAGAATGCTTTCGGAAATACCCCAAATTTGTTAAGACCGATGGATCTAGAGGAGGAGAGTAGGCGTTAATACCTCGACCCCTTTACCCTTCGCAAGTAGCGATGGGATCCAGGATCATAGATCCAAGGATCTGTCGGATCTCTATGAACCGTCGGATCAGGGGAGGCTCACAGTCGTTAATCTCATACATAAATTCCCATATCGGGAATTCGGGGATCGGAGTTTCAAAAGGTAAGGAAACTCTCTATTGTGGATTTTCGCCAGTCGCGAAATCCCGGTATACGAAACCCCGAATTGGTTTAGCATGAATAGGTTTCGGCGTTTCGGCACCCAGGAAACCAAAGGGCAAGACCCCTCGTTTTCGCCAGTCACGAAATCCCGTTATACGAAACCCCAAATTGGTTTAGCGTGAATAAGTTTCGACGTTTTTACATCTGGGAAACCAAAGGGCAAGACTCCTCGTTTTCGCAAGTCGTGAAATCCTAGTACACGAAACCTCGACGTGCTCTGTGGATGAGCCCTAGGTCACCGGACAGGGTTTTGTGGTAGGAAGGAGGAGTCTCGAAAAAATTTGGACTGTCCATTTGTAGGGACGCGTGGCGAAGATCTAAAGCCGCCGGGGTTTTGGAGATCGGGGAAATAGGAGTGAAGACCTCACCAAAATCCCGAAAGGTAGAATGCCACGATTTAATCCGGGCTGTTTATCAAGTCGACGATCTAGACCGTAGATCCGGATGATACCGGGATTTCGGGTTTCGGGGATTGAAGGAACAAGGGTTCCTTGCAACAAGAATCTCGAAAGTTGAGTTTCGGTAGTGCCATTTGGTGTTAGTGTGTGTTCACTGAGGTGGTCGCATGGAGTAGGAAAAAGGGGAGCCAAGGAGATCGTTAACCCCATTTCGGGTTTCGGCACTTAAAAGGACAGGGAGCCGGGGAGAGCTCACACACAGAAATCCTGAAATGCGAAGGCTGGAAGCGCTTTTTTGGTAAGGCCTATGGTCATAGCCAACGATCACATGGAGGAGGATAAGGGAAGGGATGGTCTGCGCTAAGCCCCATAGAAATTCGAGGATTCTATCCCTCAAAGAAAAGACAAAAAGATGAAAAATCTAGGTTGTCGTAGTGGGTGTGTGACAGCCCATGAGAAACCTGAACTATAGCAAGAAAGCACATGAACAAAATCATTCCAAACACAATACAACACAAAACCAACGAAGATTTGGCATTGTATCCTAGCTATAACCAAACCCCCAAATGGGCCCCAAGAAAATTGTCGATTACTATTTTACCATGAAGCAAGATCACTATGGACATTTGCTTCTGATAGTGCCATATTCTATCGCTACCAGTTTTAACAATGCCAAATTTCCAATATTATTGGAAATGCGTGATGGTTCTGTTCATAGGAGCAAGCCATTTCGACGGTTCAAAGGATGGGCCTGATTTATTCACAGTTGGATACTTTATATGGGGTTTTTCCTCATGCTTCCCATTTCTGGACTGAACAATCTTATACGCTTCCTCTTCAATTTTCCAAGGCACTGAAAAATTCTATTCATATCCTCATTGGGTGGCATGGACAGATACACATGAGATCATTTCATTTCCTAGTAACGCTTAATATGAATTTATTATTTTATTATTTTATTAGTATTTTTTTCAGTCGATATGCAGTATTGCATTGTCCTCATTTAAGGTAAATTTTCTATGGACCCGAAAGTCATGCAACATGTAGACATTGTTTGCCTTTTTCTATAGGTATACTTCATATGACAATTCTGCTAACCTAGGAATCACATCTTGTAACAGAGGCTGTCTAATTGTACAATGTACAATTGTGTTGTTGACGGTTCAGATGGCAATGTTGAGGCAATGTCTATATATGTAAGGACATTTTTTACTGCATCGTAGACAATCAATTGTACCATCATTTATGAAAGAAGAGGCAGAAGCAAAAGAGTTGCATTTGGCACATACAAGATCAAAAGGGGTCAAGTATGTATTTGCTGCAACCAAAACACCCTCAACCTGTGCACTTGAGCATAGCAGTTAATATATTGAACAATATAATATACAACTGCACAACAAAAAAAAAGCTACAGAAAATTGGTGAAGGCAATTTGTATGAGCCAAGTGAGGATGAAATTGTACATGTATACACACAACAGTTGTCGAGTTAGTTAGTTTCTTGATATCTCGTACTATGTCTATTTGCAATTTTGTTCCAATTGAGGAAAACAAATTTGAATAGGTGTCGAACAATTGCAGTTGCAACATGGAACAATGCAATAGTTGTGTAACATAACCGAGATACATGGAAATGTGAAAGTAAAGGACAAAAATCGATATGGAGAATGATACCATTTCCTTGTGATTGTTTGACTCTCCATATTTTATATGGAGAATGTGTTGCAAGCCAATTTTTTTCGCGAGTGTGACATCTGCACCAATTGTCTGATTGGGTAAGTGTCGTTTCTCTGTGCAAGTTGGTTGATTGTTGTGTCCAGTACAAAACGATATTCTGAACAAATCACGATAATTTTTTTCACAATACTTGTTTCATGAGCGATATAATCTGATCACAATCACCACGGTCATATACTGTTTTGGGAAATATATTAAAATTTGTAATGGATATCCCTTTACCTAGCAATATCTTTTTTGCATGTTTCTGGACAAGTTGTGTAGGGATAGTCAGTGTGATTGTCATCAAGGCTTCGTTGTCTATCATGTCAGCATGGATAATGGATCTAGTTTTGTTTGCCTTGTCCAAGTAGGCGGTATAGACGACCATTATGTCCCCGAAAAACACTTGTCTAGTTCGGTGGTTGTTCAAGCTCTCTATTGATAGTATTTTAGGTGTTATAAGTTTAGACATGGTGACATTTTTTGAACAGGAAAAGTAACGTGAATGGTAGTCTGCATTATTTTCTTTTTTTCTTTTTTTCCTGGCATAAATGTATAAGTAGACGCACAACTTGGATGAAGTATGGAGGCCAGAGTTTTGCAACCAGACCTCTTAGTCTGCGGAACTTGCACTATGTTCAACGTCTCACTTGCGGTCGTCAATACTTCTTGTGAACTGCAAAGTATGTGTTGCAGATGACATCAACATATTTATCATGGCATAGATGAATAAATAGCTCAAGATATTTGTTTGGTAAGTATATCATGAACACAATGTATGAATCTTTACATTTGGCCTTGACGTTCTATTGATGTTTGCGATGATTGACTTCTCATGCCCATGTCACTAGTCCAACGTATTTTGATGCAAGCATGTGTAGATGAACATCAGAAGGAATAAATAAGCATATGCATTGTATATTTTCCACAATTGTTCTGAATGTCACATACAAGATCGAAGGAGATGGATAACGAAATAGGGTGTCAAGGGATACTCAGGAAACATGAGGACTCGACGGTCAAATTGTATGCCTCGGATTTTTTGACTGCAAAAATGTGTAACAGGGAATAGGGCACGATGGGGGAGTACAACGACCAATCTGTATATCGCGAAAACCCCAAAGCTAGAGGCACAATCTTGAGCCCGCCAGCCAGAGAACCCACGATAAAAAAAAGTGGCTAAGTATGGAATGAGGAAGTTGTCGGTTGGAGTCATGATATAGAAGCGTGAGTATAAATGTGAACTCGTGAGTCCGCCAACTCGCGCACCTAGACATTTTCGGAAAGACGACTAAGCAAAGAAACTAGAAAGTGAAAGTAGAGGAGAAAAACAAAGGAGAATTTGGTTAAGTATAGAAGAGGGAAAAAAAAGGGATAATAGAAAGTGGGAAAATGGAAATGGGGAGGGAAATGTTTGGAAGCGAGAAGTCTCAACGAAGTCCCATTGTTTCAAAGTCATCATTTTCTAGTCCAATATTATATGCACCTACTCGTTTTGTGTGTTTGATTTACTATCACAATTGGTATACCTTTTTCGAAGATTGTACTTCAGCCCCCTCTGTCGTGGCATATAAGAATTCATCTTCCTGTCCAACTAATTTGTTTCTTTCAATGTAGCAACACAAAAAATAGAGTGGACATGAAGGTAAGTTAGTATGTAGAAAGACATGTAAAAAAAGAAATATAGTTCTATTTATTTCAATGTAGCAGCACATAGAATACAATTCACGTGAAGATAAGTTACTATGTAGGAAGGTATGTACAATATCTACATACAATAAATTAGGTGCAAAGCAGTAGAACAAGTAGAACAAATATACAGACAATAAATGAAATACTAAACAATGGAATATGAAATAAGAGTAGAAGCATGCACCTTTGTATCTCCTCTTCTACATTTGCGGAAAATAGTCCCTCATCTTTTCCAGTTATTCTGTTTGTTTAAATGTAGCAATGCAGAAAATACAATGGACATGAAGGTAACTTGGTATGCATGAAGACATGTAAAAAAATAAACAGAGTTCAATTTATTTCAATGTAGCAGCACGAAGAATGCAATTGACATGAAGATAAGTTATTATGTAGTAAGATACACAATATTTACATACAATAAATTAGGTGCAAAGCAGTAGAACACATATACAAACAATAAATGAAATACAAAACAATGGAATATGAAATAAGAGTACAAGCATGCACCTTTGTATCTCCTCTTTTACATTTGCGGTAAAGACTCCTTTGTCTTCTCCAGTTATTTTGTTGGTTTCAATGTGGGAATGCACAAAATACAATGAATATGAATGGAAGATGGTATGCAGGGGAGAACAAGTAATATGTACATACAATAAATGAGAATCAAAGGAATAGAATAAAAGAGAGTTAGAAACATGAACCTTTGCTTTTCTTGATCCATGGTTGTAATTATATAGAATTTTTCTTGTCCAAAATGTATTACAAGCCAGAAAATATTAAGAAATCACATGGTCATAGCTGAATGATTTGGTTTTGTGCAACAAAGTATCCAGATATGCTTTGAGACATGGAAATATAATTTTGCAATATCTTTGATGTATATTTCATATTTCAAGTACAAGACAAATTGTATCGTGGTCAAACCAGTCTGTGTATAGAATAAAGAGGTTGTTTTGTGATATGGGCACATTTCACCATATATGGTTAATAAGTGCATTTTGCACATGTTTTATCTTAACCAAAAGAAAGAGGACATTGT
>JZKD02S1673016.1:1277618-1287729 GCA_000966675.3 Picea glauca | reverse complement strand
CAAGAGAGGTGCACACCTTTGCCAAAGAGAAGTACTTGCTGAAATTACCAAAACATGTGAGGAGGATATGATTCTACAATGGAGAATCATCTCCTACTTATATTAGACTTTGACTAATTTAGCAAGGGTGTCTTATTGGCACAACAGGGCCGACCTCTCTAAGTCAAAGACACTTTATTATTATATTTATTATTATAATTAATATTTTCATTATTAATTATCTTCTTTATATTAATCATATTAACATAGTGTCGACCTGTACCCTTACATAATAACTAGGGTTATAGGTAGGTCTGACCCTTGAACAATATATAGCAAAGGATCTGATACACCCACTAGTGCTCATCCACTAGGGGCCACATCCATAGGGATGCCATAGACCTGAGTCACTGCATTATACAGATGAGCTAGGTCCTCACAAGTGCACTTATGCTCATCCATAGTCATGTCTGCTCTACATATCTGCTTTCCCACTGCCACCAACAGGAGGATCATCTGGAGTCTTCACATCAACTCTGCTGCTATTCAGAGGAGGCCATCACATCATCTTTTTTCTTATTCTCATGATGATGTTCCCATCGCTTTTTAGGGATTTCCCACGTTCACCTTGTGCTCAGCCACGGGCACGTCCTAACTCAACAGATCGCTTTTCCACTGGATGATCATTTGGAGTTCTCGTTTCTCACGTCATGGAGGAGACCATATACATTCCTAGCCCCTGTCCCAGGCTGGAACCATGAACCCTTTATTAGGGGCTTTCTCTCAGGTTTGTAAGCTGAGAGTAAGACTTCACATAGCTTCTATATTCCACATCTCACAGGTTTGTAAGCTGGAGGATGTCTCCTATAGCTGCATTCATCAACAATAGTGTCCATACATGATATCCTATATGGAATTTGTTCATACACAACAATAAGTGACATTTGCATATTGCCCTATTAGGAGCGATGCAATATCATATACACCTCCCTTGGGTTGAGCTCAAGCGGAATAGGGTATTTTTTTGGTGATATGTTCAACAGTCAGTTGTAGTAAGCTAGGTTTGTGACTATAAGTTTGATCTAAGCTCAATGTTTCTAGATATTGGTATAGTCACCTGGAAAGCTATTTTTAAATTGTGTTCATGAGTCCTTTTACATTCGTCACCGAATGCAACCAATAGTTCATTACTTGGATGCAAAAATTAGTATATAAAATGTCGTGGGTGGTAAGAGGAGTTGTGATCCAATTGAGTACCCAAATAGGAAAAAGAGTAGGTCCAAAAATTACTAGAGAAAATTGGATATTTATCACTTACAATAATCTTGGGATTTCCAAGTAGCTTCAAAATTGTTTCCATGAATGTTGTGATTACCATACTTGCTTTAAAAGGATGAGACAATAAAACAACGGGCATACTTTTTGACTTGATACATCACCACCATGATGGCATTCTTCCTTCTATAATTTGGCATACCTGTGAAAAAATCCATTGAGACGTCTTCCCAATGTTGACTTGGTATGGCTAAGGGTTCTAGAAAATCTAGGGTCTTCATCATCTCTGCTTTGTTCTGTTGGCAAACCAAACACTTAAACACAAACATCTTGACATCAGTGTTAGGAACTTCACAAAAAAATCATACTTGATTATATAATAATTTTTTAGAAATCTCGAGTGTCCATTTATAGGAGAAGTATGCAGTTTAGAAAGAACCTTCTATTTGAATTGGTATTTGTAAAGCCTATCTATTTTCAGGACTCAAATAAATAAATCTTTTCTATAATCTCCTACTTTAATGACTAAAATTTAGTTTAGCATTTCTTTAATGATTTTCTTATACCAGGAATAAACAACAACAACATAATAATGATAACAACATAATACCAACATAATAACAACAACATAATGATAACAGTTCAACTGGTAAAATACATACCTCAAATTGTAGGTTGGTTGATTCAACCCTTGGTTCACTTGTTCTTGTGCTTGCCCAAACTGCCCAACTGAATATTAACCTCCGCGCCAACTAGGAACAACCTCTCCGGCTCCCTAGCTCCAGGAATCCTTGCGGTTTCCCGGCCCCCGAGCCCAAAGTTCCCAGCAACAACAGTGCCATGTGAGAGTTCCCAAAACAACATGTTCTCCCAATTTTCCTCCTCCTCTTCTACCTCTTGCAAAATTTTTCAAAAACAAAATGAGACCCTTCTCCAAGTCCTCTCCTCTCATTCAATTCCCCAACTACCTTATCCCCCTCATTAATTCCCCAACAACCTTATCCATTCATTAATTACTTCACCTACCTTTTAATAACAAAATAATAAAAATAATCATTTAATTTATTTTAATAATTAATTAAATTTAAATTAAAAACTATGATAAACAATTAATCAAATTGGGTTGTTACATACACCCACCCTTCAAGAAACTTCGTCCCAAAGTTAGAGTAATTTACAATACAAGGGTAACGACACATAACTCATACATCCACATCAAATGAATAACATCATCAATTTAAAACACTTATGCATACTAGTGTACATGTGCAAGGCACACATGTGTAGCTAGCACACTCAAGAAGCGCACATGTACTAATGAACAATTACAATAATTTAGCATAAGTAACATTCACTTAGATAATTAGAGTTTTTGTGGTCGCTCCATGCTCTTGAAACTCGGAAACCCTTGGCATCGTCGTTCACAACCTAGGCCTCCTCCAACTCGCTCTTGATGGCTTCTCTAGTAGATCTCATCGCAGGAAGGGATCCTTCCTTGGATCCACCTTCTCTCCAAGTTGATGGCTCGTCCTTTCCTCCTCTGCGCAAGCCCGTCTCGACTCTCTCCTTGCAGCCTCCTCAAGGCCCTCCTACTTAGCAAAGCTTGGCCGACCGCTCTTCCCCTCCACCCCACTCACTAAAGCAAGGTGGCTCGCAATCCCGCAGGTCGCCTCTGCAGGAGGACAACTCTCCCCTCCCTCGCTCTCTTGGTGCTCGCGTGGATTCCTCTCCGCCTGTGACTCTTCCCCCCTTCATTGCAACCAAGTTGTCCGAAGGTTCATGATCTCCTCCAGGGCTTGTGGTGCAAGAGGCCCCTGTTCCCATCATTCCAGTCATCTAGAATGCTTTGGATTTCGCGGATCACTACAGATCTCATGCTATTGTTTGCACGCTCGACGGTCCGTGGCCTCGTCTAGCAGATTTTCATTCTTGGATCTCTACCGAATGGAGCCCCCTGCTAGAGGAGGAATCCCTTGTTTTCCTGTGTGCAAAAGGTTTTTAATCATGGTTTTTGTCTCTACATAAGACAGGGATCAGATCTTCAGTTCGAGCCCCTGGTTCTGGGGCAAGTTGGGCCTATCCATGCAACCATGGACCCTCGCCTTCGACGCCTCTACCGCCGCTATTCCCTCTGCCTCAGTTTGGGTGAGGCTTCCAAATCTGCCTCTTCACTTTTGGGGCCAGGACTCTTTGCAAACCATTGGGAATGCCCTTGGAAAGTTTCATAGCATAAGCCCAGAAACAAATTCCTCCTTCACCACTTTCGCCTAGATCCGCATGGAGATGGATTTCTCAAAAGGATTCCCAATAGAAATTATCTTGCAAAATAATGACTATTCACGAACTCAGCCTGTAGATTACGAACATGTTAACTTCAGATGTAGAGCATGTTTTGAAACAAGACATTTAACTATCAACTGCAAAAAACTTCCGGAGAAACATAAAGCTACGAAATCTCACTAGAAATCCACCTGGTGGGACGGTGTAAAGCTGGCTCATCAACATATTTCAAAGGACCCACCTACAAAATCAACACCTAAAGGGAAAAGCAACGAGCCAACTCAACCAACTGTACCTAAACAGGAAAGAGTTGTTTCTTCACAACCACCTTCTTCTCAAATCTGGGCCGATCAAGCAGACGAAGGGAATGAGCAATCCAAGGATTGGACACAAGTGGTAAAAAAGAAAAAACCCTCTCATACAAGGAAATCGGTGCAGACATGCAGTCAAACCAGTTCTCTGAAATAGAGATAAGTTCCGGGCTCAGAATGTTAGCTCAGGAAATTTGAGTCTCTTTCATTGTTTAGACTCTAAAAAAAGTATAGATTTAGGACCTCAGTTTTTGACAATATGTCAGGTTGCAGACCTGAACTATGTAGATTTTCCTACAATGGTTATACCAATGCTCTTTTAATAAAATTTACCCGTTCTTGTTAAAAAAAAACATTCATTTAGATAATTGTAGTTCAGTTAAGTAAATATAAACATACATATATACATATTTTTCAAAATGAGGAAATCAAGAAATTCTACCATAATGAGAAAGCCCCACACACTCTCAACTACTTCTAGTCATCCTTCCTCCCTAAACTACTTCCATCTTCCATTCCTATCCTTCCTCTGTTGGACTATCTTGGAGCGTCAACTATATTGACCTAACTCCAGATAGAACCTGTAAGCAGAAGTGTCAACTCTCTTGATCAAGCTTCTCCAGTAGGCATCTGACAATCATCATCACACGTCTAGGGGAGCGTGAGATAACACTGTCCTCCCATGACTCTAGGTTTCAGAGGATACACGGGGGGAAATGCCTCCACCCCTCCTAATAGAACTAGGGTCAACACCCTACCATGGACCATACAGTGGCACTGTGTTGCTGGGAATTTTGTCATCGTATATTCATCTTTAGGCAGTCTCGCCACCTGAAAAACCTTCACTTGTCCACACATCATAACAATGCATTTGAACCAATATAATTTCACATACAATATTCATACCATACTATTTCCTGGTCAATGTTCATGACATCAACCTTTTACCATCATTATTCTCTGGCTATTTCATAGCCTATTGACCTGCAGATTAGTCTATAACACAAACCCATACATATCCATGCATTATCATAATGTAAATGCATTTAATCATAATCTTAATCCAGTATCCATGTACCAACAACTTTAAATGTCAAAATTTTCAAGTTAGAAATAGATTGCATAATATCCATCATAATTCAAATAACATTAAACATTCATAGAATCGACATTCACATATGTTCATATGTCTTAAAAGTTCAAGTGTATCATTAATAGTTTCATAGTGAATAGAAAATAAAGATGATTAGGCCTTAAGTAATTCTACTTGTCTAAGTCAAAAGGTGGCATTACATACACCCAACCTTCGAGAAAGTGTATTCCTGAGGTGGTAAAAAAAGTGATGGATGATCTCTTCTTAAGGTCTCTGCATCCTCCCAAGTAGCAGATCCTAGGCTATACTTGTCCCATTGGACCTTAACTTGGTCTACCAGACGGTTCCTGAGCTGTCAGACCCTATGGTCCAATATGCGTAATGGTTCGACCATGAGGGTTCCCACGTCCAATACCTGCAATTCCTTCCAATTCAGTTTATGAGATTCGTTAACAACATAATGACGTAGAACATATATATGAAAAACATTATGAGTTTTATGCAAGTGGGATGGAAGTACGAGACGATATGAAACGAGTCCAATTCTCTCTTGGATTTTGAACGGTCCTATAAATCGAGGCGACAACTTTGTCCCATTCCCAAACCAAATGGTACTCTTATTAGGCCTGATATGAATAAAAATTTGACCTCCCACTTTATAACTTCGGTCAGTCCTATGTGCATAAACATAACCTTTTTTTCTATCCTATGCTTCCTTTAGTTGCTGCCTAATCTGAATCACCTGTTCCTCCATCTTTTGAATCAATTCTGGTCCAACTGTCACTCGATCTTCTAACCTTTCCCAACTCAATGGTGTCCTGCATGGCCTTCCATACAGAGCTTCATAGGGTGTAATTCCAATGGAGCTATGAAAACTGTTATTGTAGGCGAACTCTACCAAAGGTAGGTACTTATCCCAATGGGTTTGATTATTCATAACATACCTCCTAGGCATGTCTTCCATAACCTAATTTACTCTCTCAGTTTTCCCATCTGTTTCAGGATGATATGCCATGCTTAAGTTCAACTGAGTTCCTAACGCTGACTGCAAACTTGTCCAAAACCTAGATGTGAATCAAGAGTTCCTATCTGAAATGATCTTCTTGGGTAACCCATGCAGATAGATGACTTTACTTCTAAACACGCATTCCACATCAGTGACATCATAAGTGTCTCTAACTAGAATAAAATGAGCACTCTTGGTCAACTTATCAACTATCACAAGAATGCCATTGTGTCTGTGTGATGTGAGTGGAAATCCCACAACAAAATCCATAGAAATGACTTCCCACTTGGACATAGAAACATCATGCGGTTGTAGGAGACTTGCCGCGTGGTGGTGGTTAGCCTTCACTTGTTGACACTCTAGGCACTTGGCGACGAAATGGACTACATCACGCTTCATGCCTACCCATAAGAAAAACTTCTTCATGTCTATGTACATTTTCTTCACACCCAAATGTGCACAATAAAGTGCTCTATGTGCTTCCTTGAGTACGATGCTTCAAATATCTCCACCTTCAGGGATGTACATCCTTCCCTGATATCTTAATAATCCATCTGCTTCCATGCTATATCCTTTATACTTTGGATCTGATTTCCTCCCACTCTGGAGGGTTGAAGTAACCTTTAAATACCAACTAGCTCCAAGAAGTTGCCCCAACACACGCTCCCTCGGATTAACTTTTAAGGGTAACAAGGCGAAGACACGTGGTATCCTACTCAAGGAATCCACGACCACATTCTCCTTTCCCTTAATGTACGAAATTCCAAAATTGCACTCACTCATAAACTCATTCCATCACCTCTGTCTGACATTGAGATCTTTTTGAGTGAAGAGATGCTTTAAGCTTTCATGGTCTGTTTTGAGCTCAAAGCTTCGCCCTACTAGATAGTGCCTCCAAAGTTTCAGAGCTAGCATTACAACTGCCAACTCTAAATCATGAGTAGCATAAAGCTCCTCATGTTGCTTCAACTTTCTAGACGCATATGCTATCACTCCCCCATCTTGCATTAACATGACTCCCAAACCTTGCTTCGAGGCATATGTGCAGACTGTGAAATATTTTTCCATATCCAACACTTGTAGAATTGGTGCACTGGTTAGTAACCTCTTAAGCTCAATGAATGCAGTATCACATTCCTCTGTCCATTAATACCTGACCCCCTTGCGCTGCAAGGTGGTGATGGGTTTCACTATCTTAGAGAACTCTTCCACAAACCTTTGATAATAACGAAATAGCTGTTAGCATATGAAATATTGTGCTCGTTTTACCATTGACAATACCCTTGTCACCCAACCATAGGCCGAAGCCACCCTCTGAGCACCTTGACCTTGATAGAGAAGAATACTTGTAGCAATCAATAGGAAAGCAAGGCTAATGCACCAGGCAATAAAAGTAACCAAAGTTTATCAGATAGTCCCACCCAAAAACTGGTGCAACACTCTTCCCTAGAAACTTGTGCACAAAACTACCAACTGCAGTGTGCACAACTGGCTCTCTACAATTCTAAGAATGTGTATAATGAGAAACTGACGCCCTGTATTTATAGTAATCTGGCAGGCTTACTAGGGCCGACTTCTCCTTCTGGGTACTAATTAATTCATATTAAATATATTTCTGCAGCTGACATCTCGTCTAAGGTTTCCTTTACTTCTTTGCTTCCTTCCAGAATATTCTAATCTCATCATAGGTCACAAATAGAGGTTCATACCTCCCAAAGATACCATAATATTAACACTCCCTCCTAGCTAGGGAGGTATGGTCTTGAGCACAACAAACCATTCAACTGGTAGCATCACGAGCACTGTCATTATTATCCAACTGGATAATCTTCTATGACAACTGGTACAATAGCAATTGATAGAACACAACTGTCTCTATCCACGGTAGTACACAACTACTCAAACCATGACACATAGTCACAAACAATGGAACATATCCACCACAATAGTATATCTCTATTGTCTGGAGATAGGTAGTGTCCATAACAATCATCTGATGCCAATCTGCACAGAAAAATATTGTTAAAAAAAAAATGAATCATTTGGGCCAATCTTTCACTCACGTTTGTGAGATATGAAAGAATATCTTCCCTCAGAATAGAATAATGAGATATTTGGACTATTCTTCTCAAGCAAGGAAGAATAACTGTCATGTATTATGAACCTGGACCATTCCCCACCTTGGGCAATTCTTCCTACACTAATCAAAGTGCACCCTAGAGAGAATGTATAAACCCTAAGGAATGCCTGTCCCTGATTGCTGAGCCTGAACCATTCCCCACCCTGGGACATTCCTCCTACACTAATCAAAGTGCACCCTGGAGAGAATGTATAAACCCTAAGGAATGACTGTTCGAACCATTTCCTCTATTAACCACAAGAGGAAAAGACTGTCCTGTATCAACCTCTAGAACAAACCATTCCTCATGTTAACCACAATGAGAAATCGTTGTTCGACGAGGCAGGCCAGTATTCTTGAGTAACCCTCAAGAAGAGAGACTGCCCTAGACCACTCCCTAGGTTAACCACAATGGGAAGTCATTGTCTATGATACATCAACAATCTAGACCATTTCCCATGTTAACCACAATGGGAAATTGCTGTCCGTCAGAAATCTCAATCCACTTTTCGAACAGGAAAGAATCTATCCAATCTGGACTACTTTTCAATCACAAAGATAAATGTTTCAATAATATTTTTTAAGTGCTCCCTCCTAACTTGGAGAGTCTTCCCTTTCAGCTAAGGGAGTTATTTCCACAATCCCCATCTTCTCTCGGAAATATGCAAACTTTATTTTGGATAGAGGTTTTGTCAGAATGTCTGTTGTCTGTTCATCAGTGGGGATATATTCGAGCTTTACCTCTCCTTCCTAGACTTTATCTCGAATAAAGTAGTATTTGATCTCAATGTGTTTCGACCTTTCATGAAACATGGGTTGTTTTGATAATCTTATACAACTCTAATTATCACAATATATTATGGTCGATTATGGAATCTGATCAAATAAATCAGAGATTAACTTCCTTAACCATATTGCTTTAGTGCATGCTTCACATGCTGCCATATACTCTTCTTCTGTTGTGCTGAGTGTGACAGATTTCTGTTTCCTGCTGCCCCAAGATATCATAGCGGAGCCCAAGCTGAAACACATACATGAAGTGCTCTTTCTATCTTCTGCACTTCCTTCCCAATCCGAGTCTGTGAATCCATGAAGCTGTATATTGCTGGATGCGGTATATCTCAAACCATAGTTTATTGTTCCACGAATATATCTTAATACATGCTTTGTAGCTATCCAATGCTCATGTCTTGGTTCCACCTAGAACTGGCTTAGTGTATTCACGACAAAATAGATGTCTGGTCGAGTATTTACCAAATACATCAATGACCCAATTAGTTGTCGATATAGATATGGATCTACTGGATCAGAATTTGGAACTTTCACTTTTCTTATATCCGCATTCATAGGAGTGTCCATGGACTTACAATCCATCATTCCAAATTTCTGAAGGATATTTATTGCGTACTTTCCTTTTCCAAGGAATACTTCACCATGCTTCTTCCATACCTCTAGTCCCAAGTAATAATGCATGAGACCTAGATATTTCATATCAAATTCAGAAGCTAATTCCTTCTTGCATTGGATTATGAGAGACTCTTCCCCTGTTATGAATAGATCGTCAACATATAGTAGTAGGATTACAGGTGCATTGTCTATGACTTTATAGTAAAGGTTAGGATCTGCATGACTCTTGGAGAAACCAAGTCTCGTTAGATAGTTGTCCATTCTGTCATACCAAGCCCTTGGAGCTTACTTGAGTCCATATAGAGCTTTCTTGAATCTGCAAATGTGAGTGTCTCTGGAATGTACCTCAAACCCTTGAGGTTGTTCAATATATACTTCTTCTTCAATAACTCCATTGAGGAAAACTGTCTTTACATCAATCTGATGTAAGTTCCATCCCATGGAAGCGGCAAGAGATATGATAGCTTTGATGGAAGTATATCTAGCCACCAGAGCAAAGGTTTCGTCATAATCTTCTCCCTCATTTTGGGAGAACCCTCTAGCTATGAATCTTGCCTTGTATTTATCCACGCTTCTGTCTGCTGCATGTTTGATCTTGTACACCCATTTTGAGGTTACCACCGATTTTTCTTTAGGTCTTG
>JZKD02S1673016.1:1261559-1277568 GCA_000966675.3 Picea glauca | reverse complement strand
GTTACCACCGATTTTTCTTTAGGTCTTGGTACGATTTCCCATACCTCATTTTTCATAATGGATTGATGCTCTTCCATCATAGATTCTTTCCATTGTTCCTTTTGAACTGCTTCTTCAGATGTGGTAGGTTCTTCATCTAGAAGCTTCATCATGTATGCTGCATAACTTGAGAATATTTTAGGTCTTTTACTCTTTCTGAATGTTCCTTCTGGAACCTTGAGTCTTTTTGCATTTTGTAAGGTAGCTTCAAGCCAAGCTGGTCTTTTCTTGGTCTTGGGTACGATATCTGAATCAATGTTTTCACACGGCTCCATAGGATTATCAGGTAGTTCCTTTTCGTCATTTACGTTTTCTGTGCTTTCTTCGTTAAGTTCTTCAATCTCTTCTTCTTCTATATTTTCTTCTATGGATCTCTTGAAGGCCATCTTCTCATTGAATGTTACGTCTCTACTGACTTCGATATTGTGTTGTTCTGGAATATATATTCTATAAGATTTGGATGAATCATTGTATCCCACGAATATCCCTTTCTTTCTTGAAGGTCCTAGTTTATTCCTCTTGTCCTTGGGAATGTGAGAGTAAACAGGACATCCAAATATTCTTAGATTTTCCACATTAGGTTTCTTATCTGAGAAATCTTCTTCTGGTGTCATGTCCTTCAATATACGATGAGGACTTCTGTTCTGCACATATATTGTTGTCATTGCTGCTTCTCCCCATAAAAACATGGATAGACCTTGATCATTTAGTAAGGATTTTACGGTTTCTTCGATAGATCTGTTCTTTCTTTCTGCTACACCATTTTGTTGAGGATTATGAGGAACAGTTAGCTCCCTCCTAATCCCTGTTGATTTTCATAATGCAACAAATTCCTTTGATGTGTATTCTCCACCATTATCGATTCTTAGCGTCTTGATCTTCTTATTCACGAGATTTTCTATTTCTTCTTTGAACTCTTGAAACTTGTTGAATACTTCGTATTTTGTCTTGAGTAGATATAACCAAGTCTTTCTTGAATAGTCATCTATGAATATTACGTAGTAAGAATATCCTCCTAGATATTTCACTGGCATCGGACCACAAACATCTGAGTGTATCATATCTAGAATCTCCTTAGATCTATTGTTGCTTCTTGGGAATGGTTTCTTGATATTCTTCCCAAGGGCACATCCCTTGCAGATTCCTTCATGTGTATATTTCAATTCTGGTATTCCTTCAACCATCTTTCTGAGAAAAGGTAATGCTTGATAGTTGATGTGAGCGTACCTTCTATGCCAACGCTCATTAGGGATGACTTCGTTATGTACGAGAGCTTCTTCTTTCTGTTCTAGAAGTCTATACAGATTTCCTTCATGACTTCCAATAACCCTAGAATTCTCTATGCTGTAGTCTTTATGCCAAGATAACACCTTTCCATCCACGAAAGCTATTCTGTTTTATTTGTCTTCTAGGCAAGATATCGATACAAGATTCTTTTCTAAACCAGGTACATATAAAACATTGCTTAAGTGAACATAGTTACCTGTTTTCATTTTGATGGAGGATTGTCCAAATCATTCCATGGGGTAAGTGGTTTTGTCTCCAATATATACCTTGTACGAGGTCTTCTTCTCATTTATATTTGAGAGTCTGTCTTGATCTCCCGTCATGTACCTAGAAGCTCCACTATCGATTATCCACATGTCATCTTCAATCGTTCCGGTAAGTGCTGAGTAGTGTAAAAGATTGATCATTTCACGCATGTCTTCGGTTGATTGGTAACTGGTCATGCCTTGATCCAAAACTTCAACTTCATCATTTCTATATTCTGAGAGAGCCAAGAGGTGCATTGAGTTAGGGCACATCTGAATATATTCTTTTTGAGCTAGATGTTCCATCGCAAGGTGCCAGATATGAGATTAGGGTTTCTGCAACTGCTTCTGCTAGTAACCTTAGAGGCAGTGTCTTTGGAAGCTGCTCCTTCTAGTAACCCTAGCGACAATTCCTCAATGAGCTCAATATCCTAGTGGCTATGCTTCCTTCTAGCGTTTAGACTGAATGAAGGAGGTGTGGGCCCATAACATATTAGAATTTGAAATATTGTGCTTGTTTTACCATTGACAATACCCTTGTCACCCAACCATAGGCCGAAGCCACCCTCCGAGCACCTTGACCTTGATAGAGAAGAATACTAGTAGCAATCAATAGCCAAGAAAGGCTAATGCACCAGGAAAGAAAAGTAACCAAAGCTGATCAGATAGTCCCACCCAGAAACTGGCACAACACTCTTCCCCAGAAACTTGCGCACAAAACTGCCAACTGCAGTGCGCACAACTGACTCTCTGCAATTATGAGAATGTGTATAATGAGAAACTGGCGCCCTATATTTATAGTAATCTGGCAGGCTTACTGGGGCCGACTTCTCCTTCTGGGTACTAATTAATTCATATTAAATATATTTCTACAGCCGACATCTCGTCTAGGGTTTCCTTTACTTCTTTACTTCCTTCCAGAATATTCTAATCTCGTCATAGGTCACAAATAGAGGTTCATACCTCCTAAAGCTACCATAATATTAACACTAGCACCATGAAGCTTCTCACCTCATGAGAATTTTTCGACACTGACCATTCCATAATGGCCTTTACCTTTTCTGGATCCACGAAGATTCCTTCACCAGAAATGATATAACCTAAATAGTGAATTTTTTTCTGGAAGAAAGAACACTTCGACAACTTGCATTACAATTTTTTCTCTCTAAGGCACGACAACACCACTCGCAAGTGTTCCTCATGTTCTCTTTTGTTCTTTGAATAGATGAGGATATCATCCAGAAATACCTGTACAAAGAGGTCTAAGTACTTTCAAAATACACCATTCATGAGGCTCATGAATACTGCTAGCGCATTGGTCAAACCAAAAGGTACTACCACGAACTCATAATGCCCAAATTGAGTTCGAAAGGCAGTTTTAGGAATATCACCTTCCTTAATCCTTAACTGGTGATACCCTAATCATAGATCATTTTTTGAGAAAATTGTTTCTCCTTTCATTTGATCAAAGATGTCATCTATCCATGGCATTGGGTGCCTATTTTTCAATGTATCATGGTTCAAGTCCCTATAATCTATACACATATGTAAGGAACCATCCTTCGTCTTGAAAAAAATTACTAGTGCACCCCAAGGTAAGACACTAGGCCTTATTAGTCCCAAGTCAAGTAGTTCCTTCAACTACATCTACAACTCACAAAGTTTTGGCGTTGTTATCCTGTACAGAGTCTTGGAAATTTGGTTCCACACTAGGTTTTAGCTCGATGGTAAAATCAATCTTCCTCTCAGGAGGTAACCCTGACAACTCTTTCGGAAAAACATCCTTAAACTCCAACAATACTAGAAACTAATCCAAGGAGAGTCCTTTCCTTTGATTCACTACTTCCACTACATACAATCAACGACCTTTCCTCATGCAACGTTTAACCTTCATGGTTGAGATAAAATGTAGAGACACCTTCCTCCGTACACCATGGATATTTACTGACATTCCTTCATCATCAACACAAAACACCCTCTCTGCAAAACAATCTACCAAATCTCGATGGGATTCTAACCAGTCCATTCCAATGTTTAGGTCATATGTCCCTAGATCAGTGACGTACACCTTCAATCTAGTAGTACACACTCCCAGGTCTACTAGACAATTATCGACACTAGGTCCTACCGTTTGTTTCCCCCCAAAGCCATCTCAACTTGTTTAAAGTCATCGTGATCATAGGCTACCAATCCACACTTTTCTAATGCACAAGGTGAAATAAAACTATCTGTAGCACCAGAGTCAAATAAAATTTTAACATTGAGATGATTTAGCATACCTGACGACTCCATCACCGTGGATTGATGTTCTTCTTGGCGATTATTAACCGCTTCATAAATATGGTGGCTACTACTTTCTCTTCCCATCAGAGCCTTTCCGTCTCTATGCACAAAGCATGTTTGTGACTTGGGAAAATCACACTGGTAATGAGGTCCTCCACACCCCCAACAAATAACACGAGATGGAACCTGCAACTACCCTGTGACGGTCTTTGAAATGAGTTCCTTCTTCTAGAACCTATGCCCCTACTAAATATCCATGGGAAGGTCGTGGACCTGCCTACATCATTGGGATGAGTGGCTCGATTCTGCACTCGCTCCCATTGAAATACCTATTTTAACTTCTCTAGGTGCGAATCTATTGCCATAAGGAGGTGGCCTAGAGATTCCTCCCTTGGATAAAGTCCTAGGGGCCTTCCCCACGAATCTAGGATGTCGTGGAATGGTTGACCTCATACCTCCATTTAATCTCATATTCTCCTCCACGTAACGATCATTTTCAACTGCTTCGGCTACTGACGATGGTTTCCACATCCGTACCATGGCCCTTATCTTAGGGTTTAACCCATACACAAAACATTCTACCTGTCATTGATTGGTATCTATGTACATGACATATTTTACTAACTCCATGAATCTGATCTCGTACTCTTCCATGATCTTGTTTCCCTAAACTAGAGCATGAAATGCTCCTACATGCTGTTCCTCATAGTAAGCATGAAAATATTTTCTCCGGAACCTTTCCTCAAAAATCTCCCATGAGACAATGTCTGGGGTAAGGTGAAACTGCCTCTCCGGGTTACCCCACCAGTTCAAGGCATTGTCCCTCAACTGAAAGATCACTATCTTCGCCTTTGATGTGGAAGCACAGTCTCTTAAGGTGAAACATCACGTCATTCCTTCCAACCATGCCTATGCACATTCACTTGCATGACCCCCAACAAACTCTGGGAGTTTGGTCTTCTGTAGTTCTCTGATGATGTCCCCTGGTGGAGGCCCTCCCTCTGAGTCCCTCATTGCTTCAGGGTTACCCACTCTAGATGGTGGGGGTTCCACTTCAACATATGCTGACTAAAATCCCTTTAATGTCTCATTAATAGCCTCTAGGGAGCGCAAAATGAGAGCTAATTCCATCGATGGTGGTGGAAGCGCCAACGTTGGTGGTCCTTGCGACGATGCCCCTTGACCTCAATTTCCACGAGTCCTAACCATATTGAATAACTGAATATGCATCAAACCAAATGCTTATCAAGGAAGAGTTTAAGGCATTCCACATTTTTTCAAACTTATATTTTCAAACATAGTGTTAGGTGTAAGTTTTTTTTTTTACTTGTCTATAAACAAACATTACTCTCTTTAGGGTAAGTGGATAAAAGTCCGGGTCAAAAGCCTCTAGGCTTGGTAACTTCTTTCAATAATCCTAGCAACTCTCTCACCTTGTTAGCTATGATAGTGCTACTCTGTCACTTTAACTTACCTATTTAATCAAACATACAACCCTTCCTCGTATCAACATGCACTGCTCATGTTAATCACCCTTATCATGTTTTAATTATAAAACACATAATATCATAAATATATATATTAAGGCCCTCTTAATATATATATATATATATATATTAACAATAATTTATATACATTTGACCATAATTTCTTCTTTATGTAGCTATATACATTTTAAAGTATTAATAAATAAAAAAAATAAACTTTAAATTTAACTTTATTTTAAAATTATTAAAATTATTTTAGCTATATATTTTTAAATTCTATATTATTTCACAAAATTAATTAAAAATTCCAGAAAAATTAATTAAAAGTTATATACATATATTTAAAACAAAATAAAAACTTTTATTTATTTATTAATTAAATAAACGTTTTTTTTTTTAAACATTTTAGATAATCTTGGGCATCGTGGGACCTTGCATGAGGCCCACGTGCCCCCCTCACTCTCAATAAATATGATACCCTACCCTTCACACATCACGCTCCACTTCTCATTTCAAACCCTACCCTCTGTCATACTCCACAGCCGAGATGTATTCTCAGGACGACAACCCACCATGCTTGCCTCTTTAATCCACTCGGGTTTGATTCCCCGCCGCTCTGAAACCCTTAAACTCCACTTCCTATATCCCTCTCCCTTCCTAAAACGTCTGATAATAGGAACACAACCCACTAGGTAAGCACCAAACAACACAACACAACACAAGCCCAACGATCATGCGCCCAAGTCCATAGCATTCGACGAGAGTAGAAATCTCGACCTGCTAAAATCCTCGACCAAGGATAATCCAAGATACCGAGGTGCTGGAGTGATGGTAATATTTCTATATGGGAGGTGCAGGTGATGCGTAGTGCATAGAAAATGAACTGCTTGTGAGTTTCTCCCATGGCACTTGGTGTGAGTGCTCACTCTCGATGCTCGTGATGTATGGTTTCTTTCCTCTGGTGGGCTCTCTCCTTGGCGTAGTGCACAAGATATGAACTTGAGGGATTCCCTATGGGTACTTTCATTTGCTTGGTGGATGCGCAGTCCCCTCATGGATTCTTTTGTTTGTTTCACGCTTTGTATTGGGCGTTGGGATTTGGTGCACTTTACACAATCCATAAGCTCGTAACTTGGCGCCTTCTGAGTGAAAGATGTTTCTGTTTTGATGTTGGCGTTTGGTTTTTGGGGCTGGAAAAACCTATTCATTTGATAACTTCTCTGCTTTGTTCTGCGTTGCGGTTAGTTATCATAGAGAGGGAGTCGAGAACGGGATGCTTCCGCAGGTGCTAGGGTTTGGTATTGGGTCGGTCTGGAGGTGCTACGCTTGTACAAAAGAATTCCCCTCGTGGTTTTCTCTTGGTTTGGCGCTTGCGCCCCATAGGCTCTCCTTCTCGTGGCTTACTCTTGGTTTGGCGCTTGCGCCCTATAGGCTCTCGAAAATGCCTCATGAGCTCACAACAACTACAAGACTTGCTCTATGTATCAATCACATCTCCTCTGGTTCCAGTCGTACATAGAGCTCATGCAACAAGTTGGTTTCTGTGAGAGCACTCAGCGCGATAGAGGATTAGTCGGTCTTTGAGAGCACTCAACTTAATAGAGGAGTTGTCGATCTTTTCCAGGTTTCTCTGAGTGTTTCTAAGAGACGACGGGAACAACTTTAGGGTGGATGAGGGGTCGAGGCCCGACAGGGGGTAAAGTAGCAGTCTTCTAGCATATAAATATGTGGGAAATTCCGACGTGAATGTTTCCGTCGTCTATGGGAATATGACACCCCAATACCCATCTTTCAGCCATTGAGTTCCTATCAGACTTGGTGCCAAATATGATGAATCGACACCACTGGGCTCCCTCTCTCACTACTTTGTCCCATTTGTGGGTACCGCCCAGTTGGTGTGAACTTCATTTTCTGTAGTGGGTTTCTTTCATTCTCTTCAATTTTATTTTATTCCAATTTTTATGAGCTTGGTCAGGCGGTGTAGCCTATCTATTTCTTCAACCACCAGCGAGCCTGGATTGCTTTTGCTTACAATATAATTTTTTTCATGAGGTAGAAGGGCTGGCCAACTGTGTGGCCCACGAAATCTTGCTTGATATTTAGGTAGCTCCACTTCATCCTCCACGGGCCTTATTTTTGAAGCCTCATGACATTACCCACATCAAGTAAACAATAATAAAAATGCTATGTGTATTCAAGTATAACGTATTTAAAAAGTTAGCATCTTTCGTTCTCTACAAGAAATCCTGGTAATCAAGGAAGAATACAGGACTTTGGGCACCATGGGTGGAGGTGGAGGTTACAGAACATTTTGGCACAAAGGAAAAATCCCAATGCTATGGGTTGTCAATCCCATTTATCAATTTTGAAGCTGGGCTCTTATCAATTTTGAAGCCGGGCTCTGATACCATTTGTAAAACCTACCTATTTTGAGGACTCAAATAAATAAATATTTTCTATAATATCCTACTTTAATGATTGAAATTTAGTTTAGCATTTCTTTCATGATTTTATTATACCAGGAATAAACAAAAACAACATAATAACGATAAAAACATAACAACAACAACAACATAACAACAACAACATAATGATAACAATTCAACTGGTCAAATACATACCTCAACTTACAGGTTGGTTGATTCAACCCTTGGTTCACTTGTTCTTGTGCTTTTCGAAACTTCCCAACTAAATATAAACCTCCCAACCAATGAGGAACAACCTTTTTGACTCCCTAGCTTTAGGAACCCTTGCGGTTTCCTGGCCCTCGAGCCCAAAGTTCCCAACAACAATAGTGCCCTGTGAGAGTTCTCAAAACAACCTGTTCTCCCAATTTTCCTCCTCTTTCACCTCTTGCATAATTTTACAAAAACAAAATGAGACCCTTCTCCAAGTCCTCTCCTCTCTTCCTTATCCTCCCCTCTCATTCAATTCCCCAACTATCTTATCCCTCTCATTAACTGACGCAAGATCCCCCCTACCCCAAAGGGTCTAGCTGACCTCCCCGTCACAGATCTCCTGTTATTCTTGAGACGAAGCGACCCTCCGATCCCTGCTGGAACCCTTGCAACAAATAACCCACAGGCCTTCAATAGAACCCCGCCTGCACGAAGAGGTGCAAGGCATGGGTCCTTTCCCAATACAACCGTTCGATATGACCACGGGCCCAACTCTATCGACACTTCACACTTCACAATTTCGGGGATGTTGAGGTGAAGCGACTCAACCCCTCCACCTTTGAAACCCCAAAACCCAATTAGGGCCTAGCAAAGGCTAGTCCCCCCTTCAACACAGTTGACATGACCTTTCACTGAGAACTGGGTCCCAACCTTTAAATTTCTCCCAGGATTTCACAATTTGGGAAATCTGTGAATAGTGCTTCCCCTTTCCTTTCAAAACCCCGACTCCCGAAAGCTAGTGACCCATATCCAATGGTCCATATTTGTCACAAACCAATGACCCTGGCTGCTTTTCGGCGTTCTCCTTTTTGGGGATTCAAAAACGATGTGTGTGCCTTTCCTCCGGTGCCAAATTTCCCAAATCGTACGTGCCTCGATCAACGGTTCACAAAGAACGCTAATCAATGGCTCATATCTAACCCTGATTTCGCGTATCGGGGTTTTGAAAGACAAGGCTCGACCTTTCTCCCCAATACAATGAGTCTCGAACTCCTGAAACTCAACAGGCGATCCTGATCCCACTAGATCAATGACTCAGATCTCCTGTGAGTATTACACACCGGATGAATCTTCGCTGAACTTCCTCACAACTTATCACGATCGGACGACTCTCATGTTTTCGACACTCTCCCTTGGAAGTGCTCCACTGTTCACTCGAGCTTTGATGAACCTTTGGTAATTCTTCCAGACGTCAACCCGTCTGAACTTAGAGTTTCGCTCGACTCTAATCTCCGCCTCCCTTCGAGCTATTCGAAGGTTCTAACCTTCTTGAGCTTAGGTTTCTTTGCTCGCTTCCAGATTCAAATAATCCCTATGCACACACTTAGCATGACTTTGCGATAACCTCCAGTTATCCACGATGTTAACTCTGTGTTCTCCTCGCAACAAAGATTCTCCAACCACTCTATGGGATTGAATAATTTCAATTCCTCCCTCAACCTGCGCACTCCTTGCACAACTCTGTGCCTCATCCACACCTCTGCTGATATAGGCCAACGTTACCCCTCCTGAGATTTATGAGATAAAACTCAGAACTCTGTCACACACTCTATGCGGACCTTTCACTGCACTCCTTGCAGGAATTCTCAGGGAGAGAAACAATTGAAACTTATACTTCTACTCTCACAGACTTCATATATTCACCATGAAATCACAAGCATACACATAGAATTGAAACAAATGCATAACAGAGAAATATAAGGAAATTGTAACATACCATTCAAAGGATACAAACAATATTCATCACACACCATGAAAATTGGATCAAATCATTCTTATATTAATCCAATGCTTATGTACATGGTTCAATAGCAACAACTATTCTTCATACAATCTCTAATTTCATATTCTTCTTTACTCTCCTAATCTTCTACATCAAATTACAATACTATCTAATAATTACAAACGAGAGAGTCTTCTTGAGTTTTTCCCTCTCTCTTCTCTAAGCTATCTTATCAGAATTAAAAGCCACCTACTAAACATAAATTACAATAAATGCCTCCTTATCTGACATATGAGAGCAATGCTCATAATATGTATTACAATCCCCCAAAACATAAATGCATATGTATCTTTTCAGATATTTCATAAATGTGTTCCGATTTGAAATTCAAACATTCTCAAAATGTGCGTTGGCCTATATGGTTGTCCTCCACTCGCGCGTGCGTACGATGCTCCTGCATCATACTCCCCTGCTGAAAAAAAAATAAAATTCATGGAATCCTGCCCATGAGCTCCTGCACCGTCTGTCCATGTTTCTAGATGTCTGCTTCACTTTCCCAACTGGCATCTTCAATCGAGTGTCCCTTCCATTTCACCAAGTATTCAAAATATGTTTTTCTCTGGGTCTTTTTACCAACTCTCTGATCAATATTATTTTCCATTTGTGGCCTTTCATCTACAAGCATCTGTTTAACCCATTGGAATTCCTTATGATCATATGATCTCTCTATTCCATCTACTCTGTAAGGATATATATCTGCTATATTGAATATGGGCGATATTCCTACCCCATCTTGTAATTCAATTTCGTAGGCATTTTCCCCAAACTTTCGCAAAATCTTACATGGTCCAATTTTCTTCATTTTCAGCTTATTGTAGGTTCCCCTTGTGAATATTTCCTTTCTGATATGCGCAAAAACCAAATAACCTACTTCGAATTGAAGCTCTCTTCTATGCTGATTCATTCTGTGCTTATATTCCTAGCTAGAGTTCTGCAATCGCTCTCTGATTTTACTGTGGAGCTCTTGCATTCCTGCTGCAAAATATTTAGCACTAACACTCCAGAATTCATTCTTCTCTAAGTCTTCCAACTCAGAGACTCCTCTTGGCTACATTCCATATACTATTTGAAATGAGCTCTGTCCTGTACTCCTATTGGGTAAATCGTTATATGCAAATTTTGCCAGTGGAAGAACCTGATCCCACTGGCTGTGGTGTTCAACTACCAAACTCCTCAATAAGTCCCCAAAACTCCTATTCACTACCTCAGTTTGTCCATCCGTCTGAGGATGATATGATGAGATAAAAGACAAATTCATCCCCAATTTATTCCATAGGGTCCTCTAGAAATGACCAACAAATTTAGTATCTCGATTTGAAACAATACTCTTGGGTAAGCTGTGAAGTCTAACAACTTCTTTGAAAAACAAATTTGCAATGTGAGTTGCATCATTGGTTTTCTGACATGGTATGAAATGTGCCATTTTTGAAAATCTATCGACTAACACAAATATGGAGTCACAACCCCTCTGTGTCCTCGACAGTCCCAACACAAAATCCATTCTTACCGCATCCCACAGCCTCTTTGGTACTGGCAATGGTTGATACAACCCTGTATTCTATCTTTTCCCCTTTGCATGCTGACAAATTCTGCATTTTTTCATGAATTTCTTGACATCTGTCCTCATCCCTAGCCAATAGTATGAGCCATTCAGTTGAGAAAAAGTCTTATCATGGTCGAAATTTCTAGCCAATCTCCCACTATGTTTTTCTTTCAAGAGGTTCTGTCTCATAGAGCATTTCGGTATACACAACTGGTTTCCCCTGAACAACAGTCCATCCTGAATCAAATATTGAGTCCATTGGCTTCTGTCTCTGAGAACTGTATTCTCACATGCTTCATCGACTTCTTTAAAATCTGCATCATTTCTGTATATCTCCTTGAGATTGTCAAAACCTAAAGTTTTCACTTTGAAGTCCTGCAGAATCAAAGATTTCCTGCTCAATGCATCAACAACCTTGTTAGCAGTTCCAGAAATATGCTTTATAACAAAAGTAAAATTATTCATATATTCAACCCATTTTGCATGCTTCTGGTTCAACTTCTTTTATCGAGTTATGAATTGTAAAGCATGGTTATCGCTATACAAGAAAAACTCCTTTGGAACCAAGTAATGCCTCCACTTCTTCAGTGCCTATATGAATGCATAAAACTCTTTATCATATGTGGAATATTTCATCTTGGTCTCATTTAGCTTCTCACTGAAGTATGCAATCGGCTTGTTGTCTTGACTTAAGACTGCTCTAATCACAAATCCACTTGTGTCGCATCTTACCTGAAACATTTTGCTGAAGTCTGGCAGAACTAGAACTGGTTGTTCAGTTATCTTACCCTTCAACAACTTAAAACTTTTCTCCACTTCTTCTATCCAATGAAAAGATTTGTATCTTTTCTTGACTGTTTCCATCATTGGTGCACATATCCCATTGAAATTCTTGATGAACTTCCTGTAAAAACTAGCCAATCCATGGAGGCTTCTGACTTCAAAGATACTCCTTGGCGATGGCCAATCTTTGATTTCTCTTACCTTTTCCGGATCCATCTTTAACTCATTCGCAGAGATCATGAAATCTAAGTAAATGAGCTCCGTCTTCATTAAGATTACTTTTTCATATTTATCAACAATTTCTCTTGCCGTAGCATCCTCATTACTACAGCTAAATACTTCACATGTTCTCCTCTAGTCTTACTGAAGATTAGTATATCATCAAGATACACGATTACAAATTTTTCAATGAAATCTTTCAAGACTTCATTCATCAATCTCATAAAAGTACTGGGCACATTCGTCAAACCAAACAACATGACAAGCCATTCATACAGTCCTTCATTTGTTTTGAATGCTATCTTCCATTCATCACCTTCCCTCATTCTAATCTGGTGATATCCTCTTTTCAAGTCAGTTTTTGAAAAAAAAAATTGCTCCACTCAAGCAATCCATCAAGTCATCCATCCTAGGTAAAGGAAATCTATACCTAATGGTAATCTTGTTTATAGCTCTCGAGTCTGTATACATTCTCCAACCACCATCTTTCTTCAGACTTAACACTGTAGGTACAACGCATGGACTCAAGATTTTTCTAATCAACCCTTTATCCATCAAATCCTGAACTTGCTTCTTGACCTCTTCATTCTCCCATGACGTCAATCTGTACGCTGTTTTGTTTGGTAAACCCGATCCCAGTATAAGGTCAATGTGATGACTTATGCTCCTGATGGGCGGCAACAAACAAGGTAATTCATCCACCACTATATCAACAAAATTCTCTAGCAGTTCCTGAATTTCCTCAGGTAGGTCATCCGTCGAAGTAGTGGTCAGGATGACTCTAGGTTTTCTAACCACAACAAACTACATTTCTTCATCTTTCTTGACTTCATCAAGAAGTTCCTTCCCACTCATGAGAAGTATAGTATTGCTCGTCTTTGTTTTTACCTCATTGTATTTAATTGGCAACAACATATACATCCTACCATTCTTCTCCAAGGTGTAAGTGTTCTTCCTCCCATCATGAATAACATTCCTATCATATTTCCACGGTCTCCCCAACAAAAGATGACAGACATACATGGGAATAACATCACATAAAATTTCATCCTTATATCCCCCTATCTTAAATTCAACTAAACATTGTTTAGTGACAGTTACCTGATGTCCCTTTTGTAACCACGAGACTTTGTATGGGCTCAAATGTGCAACAGTATCCAATTCCATCTTCTCCACCATTTCTGTGGATACTAAATTATCCGTGCTTCCACTGTTCACTATTACCTTGCATACCCTATCCTTGGTTTTGCAAGCAGTCCTAAATAAACTGTTCCTCTGGACTAGATTTTCTATCTCTTTCTATGGATTTAAGAGAATTTTCCTCATCATTAGTGACCTTCCACCTTTTGCATCTTCTACCTCAACATTTCTCCCTTCTGCTTCTGAAATGTGAGCTTCGGCTCCGTCTCTTTTTCTATCGGGGCATTCAAAATACTTGTGTCCGATTTTTCCACAGACAAAACACTTTACCTCACCTCCTCTGCCTCTTCCTCTTCCTCTTGCTCACGGAAAAGTGTTCCTATTGGCATATTTCCTTCCTTGTGAAATTCCTCCTCTTTCAGGGTGAGTATGAGGTTTCTTTTCTTCTTCCTTCGGCTTCTGTACTCTGTCTTTGGCAATTGCTTTGCCTCTATTCTGGCTTCTACCTCCGCCTCTTTGTCCTTGCTTTTGGGTCAAATTTTCTTCAACCTTTAGAGCAATCTGATAAGCATCTTCCACATTTCTAATCGTCACCATACTCATCTCATATTGAATGTCATATCTTAGACCATTCATGTATCTGGCGACCTTCTTATCATCACTTTCTAGATGACCTACTCTAATTTTTATCCTGTAGAACTCCTCAGTGTATTCCTTCACTGTCATCCCCTTCTATCTCAAATTATGCATTCTTCAAAACAAATTGATTTGGTAATCTGTGGGTATAAATTTGGCTTCCATCTTTGCAACCATTCTATTCCAGCTTTTGATTTTTTTCTTGCCTTTGCAACTCCTATCAGCCTGCAGTTCATCCCACCACAGTGTTGCATGCCCTTTAAGTCTAGTGACAACATGTTTTACTTTCTTATCTTCCTCGACATCCTCATAGTCGAAGTATTTATCTAGGGCTCTAAACCAATCTAACAGATCTTCAACGTCTAAGTTTCCTTCATACATCGAAATGTCCATCTTTTCCCTGACACCTATTCTTGCAACAACTCTGAATAGACATTCTTCTGCAACGTCTTCAGCTACAACTTCTTCTTGATTTCCTACCTCATTCTCCTTTTCAGCTTCACTGACATCCCCAGCTTCAGTTGTCCACCTTTGTGCCGTCTCCATGGCATCTAATCGAGCATGAATTTCTCTCATCTCCCTTTCCACAGCTGGATCGGGGATTGGTCTATCATGACGTCTTCTGGGTGGCATTGTTCAAATCTGTTCCTTGTAGAATTCAAATCACAACTTGCCTTCTGTCTCGTTTCTCCTACAGAAACAAATATTGTAGGCTCTGATATCACCTGATGCAAGACCCCCCCTACCCCAAGGGGTCTGATTGACCTCTCGATTATGGATCTCCTGTTCTCCTGAAGCGGACCTCAGGTCCCTGCTGGAACCCTTGCAACAAATAACCCACAGGCCTTCAACAGAACCTCGCCTACATGAAGAGGTGCAAGGCACGAGTCCTCTCCCAATACAACCGCGCGATATGACCACGGGCCCAACTCTATCGACACTTCACACTTCATAGTTTCGGGGATGTTGAGTTGAAGTGACTCAACCCCTCCACCTTTAAAACCCTGAAACCCAATTAGGGCCTAGCAAAGGCTAGTCCCCCCTTCAACACAGTTGACGTGACCCTCCGATGAGAACTGGGTCCCAACCTTTAAATTTCTCCCCAGATTTCGCAATTTGGGAAATTTGCGAACAGTTCTTCCCCTTTTCTTTCAAAACCCTAACTCCCGAAAGCCGGTGACCCAGATCCAACGGTCCAAATCTGTCACAAACCGATGGCCCTGACTTCTTGTCTGTTAAGGTCCTAACTCGCACATAGGTAGATCAATGTATTCGGATGTAATAAAGGTCAATATTAATAAGGCTTTTCAATAAAATAGAATAAGGCGAATGTAAGAAGACCTAATAGAAGCTTCTGCTTCTAGAAGGATCTTCCTGTAGATGCTTCTCTTAATAGACATATTTAGTATAAATAAGGGTCTAGGGTATGAAAACCCTAGCTTGGAGATTATTGTATCAGAGCACTACTCGACTGGAGGTTTCCCCCTCGAAGAGGCCTGTGAACATTTCTTTCTGAATCAAAGTGCTATTTCAGTTGTTGTTCTCATATTATTTCTGTGTTATTGTGGAGATTATGCTGGTTATATTACTATTATTCTGCCATTTCTAGCATTTTATTTCTGTTCTGCGTATTTATTATATCTGGTATCTTGCAAGTTGTATCAGAGCACTTTCCTTGGAAAAAATTGTGGGTATTTTTTTTTCCAGGGTAGAGACGTATTCCGACATCTTTAAGCCACAGAGATCTGTTGTTACACGCATAAACCTGCGATTGAGGGATTCATACACGCAGGAAATACAAGTGGTTCTTAAGCGCACATCTGTTGGCCACCCTTGTAACCCCTGTTGGTACCCCTTCGAGTGGTAGTGCATCAAACAACACCTGT
>JZKD02S1673016.1:1208420-1247643 GCA_000966675.3 Picea glauca | reverse complement strand
ACTCTTCCACCTGTCTGAGATGATGAGCATGCACATGCTGACTCTGTTGAATAGGATAAGTCAACTGAGAAGGGGGGGGGGTGAATCAATTGTATACAATTTATTTCATTTTATAAGAAGATTACTTATTAATCAATAAATAATGCCTTTAACATTTAATTTGCAGTAATACATTTAACCAATAAATATACAATCACATAAATGAAACAGTGACACAGTGATTTTTCATGGGGAAACCCAAAAGGGAAAAACCTCTTCTTCTTATGAATGAAAGGCAAGCTCCAACTCCTCTTTACATTCTTATTTTATGTGAGCTAAAACCCAGATGAGGCTGCTACCTCTATTTCTTCATCACCTATTGAATGGAAGCTACAACTCCCAGAACACAAGCACCAACTTGTACAGGAGACTTTTATAGTCTCCCCTTGCTCCTCCCTACCGCCCTGAAATCATTCTCTGTCACTAAGAACCTGCAAACCAACTCTTTATCTTCTCTGTCAAAGATTAAGCATTCAAATCCTCTCTTCACAATTCATTCTTGACTAGACCACTTAGATTTATCAATCTGTGTATGTGTCTTCCCTCCTCCGTCTTTTCTCTTCCTCAAATTTTATAGAGCCATATATCTCCCATAATCCTCTTTTTTTTTTTCTTTTCTTGCAACATTCACTTTATATATCTTTTTGTATCATTAGCACGTACAATCAAAACCTCAGGCTTCAAAGAATCAGTTACAATAACTGAATAACTTCCTTACATTAATTCTTATTGGCCAAGGCATCAAGACGAACAATATCCACATGATTAGTTTAAACATTTAACCAGCACCGTTCGATGAACATACATCTGTTTTAATTTTTCAACACAGAATAACCCTTGAGCGCTTTGGAAAACCACTTGTGCTAACCCATATGTCCATTGGCCGTGACCACAGGTTAATCAAAATGCATTTCGCATTTCACATTTTAGCAATTCGACAATCCTGTGTCGAAGAGTCTTGACACTTCAAGTTACGAAACCCCGAAATAGAGATTAGCTTCGTGCTAGATCCTCCCTCTCACATGACCATCAGTGGTAACCATTTCCTACACCAAAAAGGTATTTCGGTGTTTCGCATTTCAACGTTTCGGCATTTCTTTTGATGAAGTGTTTCAATACTCCAAGTCACGAACCCTGAAATTTTCAACATTTCACATTTCGACGTTTTGACATTTCTGTGATGAAGTGTTTCGACACTCCAAGTCACGAACCCCGAAATGATCTGACGACTTCACATTTTATCTGGTGGAGATAGATCGGATGGTTCTTGTTAACTTCTCGAGGACAGATCAACGGTCATATACAACTCTTACATTACTCCTTCAATTCTTAATCCAATGGATATGATTTAATCATTCATCGAGATGGATGGCTGTCGTGGTTTCGGTATTTCAGCATTCGAGACTTCGTGATGTTGAAGTTTCTTCTTACCATGCAAAAATCCCGAAATAGAAACTATCAAAATCCCGAATTAGAAACTTTGAGAATCTCGAAATAGAAACTCCTAGAATCATGTGACATGTGTCCCTTTCGGTATTTCGGCATTCGGGACTTCGTGACGTTGGAGTTTTTGCTTACCATGAAAAAATCCCAAAATAGAAACTCTGAGAATCCCAAAGTAGAAACTTCCGGAGTAAATTGACGATCTCCAAAATTCAAGCTGTGCCTGTGCAAAATAATCCACGGTGCCTGTGAAAACGGACCAACAAACTCCCCCTTTGGAATTTTAAAGTTTGACATTAAGGACAAAAACAAGTCCTATGCAAGTTGTGCAAACTGCAATCCTTGCCAACAGACTCTTCTTCAGACGAGAGTTCTGATTCAGAGAACTTAGATGATTCAGATTCAGATTCAGTACAGTCAGATGCAGAGTCGGCGCATCTAGATGCAGTTGCAGAGCCAGAGCAGAGTCCCAAGTGGGCACATACTACTCTTCAGGATGTAGGGGATCTAGTTGGTGATCCAGCCGATACTAGGAGGACTCGATTTGATTTTGAGGAGCCTCCTATTGCACTCACTACCACTGAACCATTGCCTTCCAGGCATCGTTTCTTGGTTCAGTCTTCAGATCCACAGTCTTATGGCAAGGCTGTTGGAAATCCCTTTTGGGAATCCACCATGCAGGAGGAGTACAACTCCCTCCTCAAGAACCAAAATTAGGATCTGGTTTCCCTTCCTTCTGGGAGGAAATTTGTCAGATGCAAATGGGTCTATAAGACCAAGAGCACAACAGATGGACAAATCAATAGATACAAAGCCAGGCTTGTCACCAAAGGCTTTCAGTAGGTTCATGGTATTGACTATGATGATACCTTTGCTCTAGTAGCAAAGATGGATTCCATATGATTGGAACTTTCCATTGCGACAACCAAGGGATGGGAAGTCCATCAGATGGATGTGAAGAATGCATTTCTTCACGGTGATCTCTCTGAGGAGATCTACATGGAGCAACCCTAGGTATTTATGTAGGACTCATCTGTAGTATATTGACTGAAGAAGTCACTTTATGGCCTCAAGCAGGCTTCGAGGGCATGGTATGCCAATATGGACTCCTACCTGTTGTCACAGAACTTTGTACGTTTTAAATTAGACCTGAATGTATACATGCTCATGATGACTGATTCACTTCTACTTTTAGTTCTATATGTCGATGATTTGTTGATTACCGGTTGCTCAACTTCAATGATTGCTACAGTCAAGAGGATTCTTCATGACATGTTTTTGATGACAGACATGGGTCCAATACACTTCTTCCTTGGACTTGAGATCAGTCAGGATGCATCATGCATCAAACTATCTCAATCCAAGTATGCACGAGATCTCCTTGATAGATTTCACATGACAAATTGCAAGTCTGCTCTGACTCCTTTCTTATCAGGAGTCAAACTTGAGGATGGCGGGGAGACTCCACTAGTTGAAAGCACACTGTACAGAAAGCTAGTGGGGAGTTTATTGTATCTCACACACTCCAGAGCAAACCTCTCATATGTAGTTGGCGAAGTTTCCAGGTTCATGTAGGAGCCACATGAGCTACATTGGAAAGATGCAAAGCGTATCCTTCAATACGTACAGGGCACCATCACCTTTGGGATTCGTTATACAACAAACTCTACATCATATCTCATTGGGTTTACTGATTCTAACTGGGCTGGCAATAGCATTGATTGCAAGTCCACATCTGGTTACTCACTCAATCTTGGTTCCGGGCCTATCTGTTGGTCGAGCAAGAAGCAAGATGCCATTGCTCTATCTTCAACCGAGGCAAAGTACAGAGGGGTAGTTAACATAACCATTCAGGCTATGTGGCTACAACATTTTCTCACTGAGTTGGGCATTCAGTTTCATCGGCCGATCGTCATCTAGTGTGACAACCAGAGCACTCTGAAGTTCTGCAGAGATCCAATTCAGAGGCAGCAGATGAAGCACATCGAGATCGACATGCACTACATCTGGGATTTGGTACATGATGGGATCATCAACTTACAGTTTTTTCCTTCAGCAGAACATAGGACATACATTTTCACCAAGACCTTCACTGAGCATAAATTTCATTCTCTGCGAGGTCGTCTTGGAGTGAAGGACACAATTGCTTAGCAACTGTAGTTCTTTTTTTTTTTTACATACATTGTACCTTGAGGGGGGGTTTTTCCCATGAGTTTTTCCCTCTTTTCTCACTTTATTTTCAGTGTATCTTTTGTACTTGGGCACCTAACATGGCCTTATTTCCGAGACCCAATCTTTATTTTCACCATAGTGATGTTTAGGGGGGGTGTTGGAGTAACTTCACACACACCTAGGATTTATTTTTCCTAAGGTTTTTATTTGTTGATTAGTCATAATTAGTCATTATCCAGTCTCCTATATTTTAGGAGAGAATATTCCACCTGGAGAATATTCTCTTTCAGTTCACACTTCAGTTTGACTAGTTGAGTTGAGTTTAGATGTTGCATTGGGATCATCACCATGCAACATTGGGATCATCACCATGATAATTCGAACTTGCCTTGCTATCATCAACAAAGTGGTGCATTAGCCTTGATTCCTTGAGTTAACTCCTCACTACTTTCTGTTCATTTAGTTAACTGAAGACTAGTTGACTAGTTAACTCAACTAGGTGGCAGTTCACTCCCGTAACTGCGTGAGAGACTAGAATAGGTGGCAGTTCACTACCGTAACTTCTGGTGTGTTTCCATATCACTCTAGACCACCACTATGGTGACTTTTTTCACCTCAAGTCAAACTCATTGAGATATACAGAGTATATCATGTGTAAATTATTCATTATTCATAACGGTTAATGAGAATTCTTCCATTCTTTCTCTCCTTCTTCTTTTTCCAATTCTCTCTGCAAATGTGTGTATCATTGTTTAGATAGATCTATTTTGTGCAGGTTCAACACATTTACACCTAGCGCACAGTACATGAAAGGCTGAGAATAATTTAAAATAAAGAGAGGATTAACCCTCTGTTACAGTTGCAGAAAACCGTGACATCTTGCTAAGGAGTGCCCTGGGATAAGACCTAGTTGTCTTTGTTGAAAATCTATGGACAATGAAGTATTGGATTTCCCTAAAATGATTGCTAATCTTGAAGAAATGAACCTAAGACAAGAAAACCCTAAGGCAGATCCAGAAAATATGATTATGGCAGAACCCTAGAAAGAATCAAAGAAAGTATCGCTACAGATGAAAGAAACCCTGAATGATCACTGACATATTAGTTTATCAGAGATATTCAAAGAAAAAGAATGTATTGAAGTAAGAATAGGAGACTTCAACATTGACTGTGTTTTAGATGAGAAAAAACAGGTGAATATCATGACAGAAAGAACTTGGGAAGCTATAGGAAGGCTTGCTATGATTCCTTCATTAGGAGGAATAGAACTATTCAAAGGAAAGTTGATAAACCTATGTGGAAATTTCACCCAGATATCTATGAATGCCAATGGAACTTCGACAGAGGAGGATTTTGAGATTTTTAAATTTATTGAGAACAACGCCCCATTTACCATGTTACTAGGAAAACCTTGGATCGAAAGAGTTCATGCCAGAAGAAAAGAAGAAGAAGAATTTTTAGAGCAGAAGAAGCAAGAGCTAAAATATTTTATGACTAGAAGGACCACACACTTGATTGAAGAACAAAAGAATAGATCAAAGCTATTTAATACCGAAGACCCGGATGTCGAAGTTGCAAGAACACTAGAAGGCCCACAGAAGATTGAAGTACCTATTCCCGATAAAGAGGAAGTATCACCCTCGAATCTTAGGAAACAATTTCATCAGCGCGAAGTAACTATGCCAAACGTAGATAAGAATCAAAATGGAAAAAAGGAATACATAGAAAAAACTCACTTGGAAGAAAGCTTTAAATCTAAGTAAGAAGAGAGCTAAGATCGAAAAGTTACAGAAGGTTCCAGAGGGAACTTTGTAGAGGGAAAATTTTCAAAATTGGAGTTTCGTCGGAATACTAGAACAACATCACATGGCACTTCTCCATGGTGAAGCAATATAGCCGTTGGGAACAATATAACCGTTCGGCTGACCCTCCGAACGGGTAGAAAGTAATTTATGGTTCGCCATCAGACCATTGGACCACGCCGTAATGGACATAATAGATTTAATGAAGGTTTATCGCCCGTTGCAAGAGATCTGTTGCCAAGTTATCTATTTATCCCATCGTACCATGCACCGAGAACACTTTTGCTAACCGTGAATCTAACCCCATAGAATCATTGATTTTACACAGTGATCATTGCGCTATTGTCTTCTATCCCATTGCAGTATCTAAGTTACTCCTTGAACCCAAGATTTCTAACCCCAATTGTGTATGTCGGATGAGTTCAGTGCTGCTGAGAAAATTGTTGAGGAAGTTCTGATCGAATTCATGAATGAAAGAGTCATGTCGATGTCTACAGGTGTACAAGCTTCATTGACAAGAACAATGCAAGCCTCTCCGTCGACTTCCCATGGAGCCGAACCATCCTGACCATTAGTAGAAAAGAGAACCAAGTACAAATATGACCTAGCAAATGCGAAGATGATTCCAACCATATTACCTGATTACATCCTGCCTATGTCTCATGCGGTGAATCGTGATAGTGTGCCAAGAGATTTTGAGTACACCATTGTTACTACATACCTCCCGAAGGGGATACGCGTAGTTTGAACATAACAGGATAAGATCACAACATTGAAGTTCAATGACTTCAACCTCATAGATTGCAAGATCTATGGTATGCTTTCCCCGTACAAGTACCTAAATAGAATAAAATGGAAGAATTTGAAGATCATCCCTCAGTCGTGGACAATGAACCTCGCGCAGTCCACCCTGCTGAATGTCATGAAGATCCCACACTTCAGAAGACACCAACAATTCAATGGATGTGTCAAGCTACTACTGTCGTGTTACCATGGCAGCTACTTATGGCTATACCGCCACATTACAGTTGACCCAACGTTGATCCACAAGATCACATGACTAAGTATTAAAAGGACCCAACCCACATGACTTTTATCCAGAAAAAATTGCAGATCGCGTGCTAGCACAAAAGATGAAGGATACATATGGCAACGTTGAGAAGGGAACAAGAGGCTACAAGGTAGCTTCCATCCAGAGTGGCGCAGTGCACCTATCATGTCTACTGATAGTTGGAAAGTTAGTAAGGAATAACCGGCCTATGAGGGTCACTGGATTTGTCGTTGACCTCACAGGGAAGTGCGCAGAAGGCCTACAGATGAACTAGGTGAATAACCTAGTTAACCAGTTGGAACTAGATTACCGAGAAGCACAGGATTAGGGTTATGAATTTCATTTCAGCTGGCTCTTGGTCCTCATTGCATTTGTTGCCTAGGAGATGCTGGAAGGTGCGACCTTCCTAGACATAGAGCCATTCGAACTACTTGCTATGAAGTTATCTACCCTTTGGTATTCAACTGATATGAACAAATAGTGGCATGCAAATGCTGTGTTTGATACATACTACCTCCAACTAAAATGATCCATCAAATCCAAGCCTTGCATGAATTTGAAAACATTACATAGGTTCCGACTCCTAATTAAGTTTAGCATAGATCAACACTTAATCTACATTACAACGTGAGCAGATGAACATAAAGAGAAGCTCCAGTCATATTATAAGCTTACATAAGAAGACCTTGAGGAAATCACTAAGGTCTGGCCCTATGACCTCCTTATCCCTGCCAACCCTACAGAGATATCTAATCTTGACAGCCCATAGGACACTCATAAATAACATAATACACCCAAGAAGACTGAGGAGGTCCAAAATTAAGTAAGACCTCAGGAAACACTGCTTCAATGTCACCAAACCGAGGGGGTGATGAAAAAGTAGAAGTTGAATGGAATCCCAATGAAGTAACACCACCCAGAGACGAGGTTGACCCCTTGAAGAAGAGGAAGGTCCCCCCCTTGAAACCTTCTTCTCGGAAGAAATCGAAATCCACCATGACCAAGATGCAGACTGTCCTCACCTCCGTTGATTTTGAATTCATCATAGCAGCCCTGAACGACGCTTCACTGAAAATAACAGAGAAATAAGGAGTGAAGCAGGAGGAAATGTATGATAGAATTCAATTTGAACTCTGAGGGGTATAGCAGACCCTTTAGTCTAGCCGTACAATCTCCACTACGCCCCTACCATTGGGAGAACCATAGTCGAGAGATGAGCCAACCCAACTCCACCGACTAGCTGATACAGTCAAATCTCACCTTCGATGAGCATAAGAAGAAACAGAACAAGCCACCCAAGCCTTGAAGTAAGTGCAAGAAGTACTTATAGAGCAACACCGAGTTGCAGAACAGGAAAAGATTTCTCTCCAAGAAAAGTTCGATGAAGAAAAATCATAGATACAACAAGGAAAAGAACAATTGCTCGTAGAGAAACTCGAAGTGAAAGAAGAAGTCAACATAACACTTCGATCTGTGACAGTCGCATAAATAAAGGTAGAGGATCGAGTCATGCAACAAGTAGAGCAACTCGCAGAAGCTATCCAACAGCTACAACAATGCATAAAAGACTTAGAGCTCACGCACTGGTCGAGTCTCCACAGGATGTAAGGGATCAAAGAGAAGCAATTGTTCGAAGCGTAGTTGAGAGCATAAAATCCCTTGCTATGGTAAGAAACTTACTGATCGCAGTGCCCATACCTACAAGAAACTGACCGAGAATCCAAAATTGAAGGCACTGGAGTCGCAACTCCAAGAAGTGAAGTATCAAGCCGAAACAATACAGGCGCAGTTGAAGCCCCTGTCAGATATGGAAAGAATGAAGCGATCCCAAGAACAACGCACCACCCAGTAGTATATCCACACTATCCAGAGCAGAGTTATGGAAGTAAGTCAGAGGCTCCAACCTGTACAAGATAAGGCTTACCAACTATTCACAGAGGTCAAAGGCCGAGGATCAGAACTGGAGCAGGTTGTCACTGCAGCTGAACAATGCCTGGAGGGACCGATCAATGAGGTAGTCATCCAAGATTTAATTGCACAAGAGGCCATGTCACAACAACGAGTCAAAGTAGGTCAAGCCAAGCTTGAGGATTTTGAAAAAGAACTACCCAAATCAGAGTGACTTGGGACGAGTCACAGGTGAATGTTGGGGGCCTATTGGCCCTTGACCAAGTTTTGGGAGATCCTTGGTCAAGTTTGACCTATTTTAGGACTTCGATAGCCTGTTGAAGGTGGAGCGCGATAAGAAACAAAGATCGCGAGATCTCGACCCCTTTTTGGGTCCTTTTTGGGTCATTTTTGGGATTTGGGATTATGTAACAGGTATGGGGATTTCGGGCCATGGGTTTACCCATGTTTAGGACTATTTTGTAAAGTATAAATATATGTCTAAGCAATGTAAGGATGGGGATGTGAATATCTGTGTGATATTGGGCTAAGTGCTAGTGACCGATCTATGTGATCAAAGGATTGTAAATGCTATATGCATACTGTGTGAAGATTTCAGAGATGAATGCAACTGATTGTAGAAGGATTAGTGCTGTATCCTAGCTCGGGGATGGAGGATCTGGTGAGGTGCACACAAATCTCCTATCCTATGTGGAGTAGGGGTTTGATATTTGTGCATGTAACTGATTTACAAAATATAATAGAAGAGAATAAGAGTTGGTGGACGTAGCCCCAGGGTGGGGGTGAACCACGTATATTCTATATTGCTCTTCTTTGTGTGATGTATTGATGTGTTTATGTATTTACTTGCTAAGTGATTTGATATAGATAGATATATCTGTTTATGCTTTGTGCTAACGATGCATATGGATGTTAGATCTGACCTATGCTAATGTGCTTAGTGCTTGAATCTGCTAGATCTAATCTACCTTTCCATGATAAGTGCTTAGATACATTAGATCTAGTTGAATACTGCGATGCTCTGTAATTAGGGTTTGTCTACACTGTTACTAAGAACTGAATGTTGATGAATATTTACTGCTAAGTACTCTGTTAAGTGTTAGAATCACATATCTGTGTCCCAGCTAAGGTTGCAGACATCAGATTTCTGCAACCACGCCTGCCTCTACCTTGAGTGATACTTCATCTGCTTTGCAGGTGTTGCTGAAAGGGCTGGTAGTTAGGGTTTTGTTGGTGTGCTGTTGTAGTGTTGAACCCTTGGTCTGCCCCTGTGCCAACACCAACCCAACCATCACAAGTTGTCGGACTTGCCACCTACCCTCCCTATTCCATCTCTTCCTTAGACTGCCATGATATTCATCTTGAATCTAGGAAGACACTAACCAAAGACCAACCTCCTGTTCATATTTAAGATTTGAATGAGAATGTACGAAATGAAGAACCTTAATAGGAACAATCTCACGAACCTTTGAGATTTGACCACACTCATCTTGAACCCCAAAACCCTCCTTATCCAGAAAGATTAAAACAAGAGAAACCTGCTACTTATCTCGAGTTTGAATTCTTGGGGGAAATCAAGAATGTGTGTGTTAAAATACCACTATTCCAAGCCACCATATATGTGCCTATCTATTCAAAATCAGTATAGGAACTTTGTATAAGGAAACCTAAAAAAAAAAAGGAAGGATCCCCAAACTATCCATGTTATGGGTAAACTGTTAGACTTACTGATGGGGGGAGTTCTCACAGCCAAATACTCTGACCCTGGTATCCTGGTAGTTAATGTGAATATTAGCAATACAATCATTACCAACACATTAATTGATCTTGGTGATGGCATTAATTTCATGGCATGTGAGACCATGGAAGCCTTAAGACTCACCGTTCTTAGGGAAACCCCAATTGTACTCCAACTTGCTGACATATCAACTATCAAACCAGAGGGAATCCTGGAAGACATAGTGATATCTTTATATTAATGGGAATATCCCATAGACTTTATGATCCTAGAACCCAAATATTCTCTGGGAGGGTATATTTTATTCCTGGAAAGGCCATGGATGGCCACTACTGATGCTTAATTCAGTTGTAAGTATGGAAATATGAACATTTCCCATGGAACCTCTACAAACAAATTAACCCTGTATCCTCCCACCAAACCTAGCATAGATTTTGAAACACTACTCTGGGCCGACAGAGAATATAGTGCGAAGAAGGAGAAGCTCAACAAGTCCTCTCTATAAATCAATACCTAGTCATTAGAGATAAAACTGAGAATGATGAAATCAATGATTTCATAGCCTCTTCTTCTCCTTCAACCAACTCACATGTTCTTGACCATGTTATGCATCCATAAAAAAAGGATTCTATCACCTCAACAAGTACTTCACCTTTAGAACATAAGTCCTTAGCTAAATAAAACGAAGGTTCCACCACAAAAACTATAGAAATCATTCCCAAAAGGACTTTAAACATCAATCGGGGGCTCACTGAACAACAAAGAGAGAGCTTGGTGAAAGTGCTGCAAAAGCAAAGAAATGCCTTTGATTGGGATTACTCTGACATGAAGAGAATCCATCCTGAATTGGGCACATACCATATATACATTAAGGAAGGATATAGACCCATCCGCCAGCCCCAATGTCGTATGAATCCAACATTGAGGGTTATAGTAAAGAAAGAATTGCAGAAATTGCTTGTAACCAACTTTATCTCTCCAATATCTGACAACCAGTGGGTCTCCCCTCTCGTCATTATACCAAATAAGAATGGTAAATGGAGTATTTGTGTAGATTATCGAGAACTCAACAAGGCAACAAACAAGGACCATTTTCTGCTTCCATTCATCGACCAATTCTTGGATACGTTGGGAAGAAATTACTACTTTTCTTTCCTTGATGGATTTAATGGGTAAAACCAGATCTAAATCACACCTAAGGATGAAAACAAGACAACATTTATCTATCCACGGGGGACATTTTCCTATCATGTTCTACCTTTCGGGTTATGTAACACTCTTGCCACCTTTCAAAGAGCTATAATTGGTATATTTTCTGATTTAATTCATGATTGTGTGAAAGTTTATATGGATGAATTTATGACATATAGTGGCGAATTTGACGAGGCATTATCAAATTTATAATTTTTTTTTAATAAGGTGTAAGGAATCTAACGTTTCCCTCAGTAATGTGAAATGTGCAATGATGTTAGCTGATGTCATTGTATTGGGGCACCATATCTCAATTAAAGGCATCCAAATGGATCATACAAAAATCAAGATAATAATAAACTTGTCGACTCCATGTTCACAAACAGAGGTATGAAGTTTCTTAGGACATGCTCAAGCTGGTTACTACAATCGCTTTATTGAATTTTTTTCACAAATTGCTTGTCCATTGTTTGCTTTGATTAACAAAAAATTTGAGTTTTTTTGGACAGAATGCTGCTAGTATGCATTTGAAGGACCAAAATCTAGGGTGTTTGAGGATCCTATTTTGAGAGTGCCCAATTAGTCCCTCCCATTTCATATCTCTACAGATGCATCATACAATTATGCCATAAAATAATTAATGAACAAACCTATTACTGATGGTAGGGTAACTAGGTGGTTATTGTTGTTACAAGAATATGATATAACCATCTTGGACAAACCAGGGAAGGATAATGTAGTGGCTAATTTTCTTTCAAGACATAACAAACGAGAATGAGCCACCTGTAGAATATTCTTTCCCTGATGAACACCTATTTGTGGTTTCTAAAAACTCTCCTTGGTTCACAGATATCGCTAATTACTTGGATGCAGGTAGACTTCCACATAATTTATCTCCAAAGGAATGACATAAGGTCATTAGACAAATTTGGAGATTCTCATGGATCGACGATTGTCTCTTCTACACAAGATTAAATCTCATCATCATGAGATGTGTGCGAGAAAACAAGATCTACGAGATCTTAAAAGCTTGCCATGATGGTACATTTGGGGGCCACTTTGCAGACAAGAGGATTAGGTACAAGGTACTTCATCAAGGGTACCATTGGCCCATTATATTCAAGGATGGCAAGGAATATGTAAATAAGTGCGATAAATTTCAGCGCATGGGAAGATCAGTGCAATAAGACAAGATACCATTGCAACCACAGTTGGTATTATAACCCTTGGATAAATTGAACTAGATTATTTTCAGAATGAAATGAAAAAAGAGACATTAAAATGAAATACACATAAAAATTGCTAGAAATAGAGAAATACAACAATATATGACTTATATTAATGAAACAAATGTACAAAAAATGTAAAAATACAGAGTTCAAGACTCACTAGAATGGTGGCATCTTTATCTCTAAGTAGAGATGTGATGGCTATGCTCATTCACAAGAAGAAGATGAGTAAAGTGAGGCTCCAAAGGCCTTTTTATGATAAACATGAATTTCAAAACTCTATATATCCAAAAACCTAACCACAGGAGATGAAGCGCCAAAAGTCATGTGGGCCCTGTTGGGGTAAGTTAGTAAATAAACTTATCGGGGTCATATTTTTGAGAAATACATATTATGCCATCAAAATCTGACTCTGTCTACAGTTTGACTATGGAAAGCCAAGAAAATATTGTTTAGGGCCCCAAAATGGTCCTGGAAGTACAAAAATATGCACTAACATTAAAACTTCCAAAATAATCCAGTTGGAATAGGTGGGTGACCACCAATATCCACCTAGATTCTGTATAGGTATTCAAGATAGCCTGGGAAGTGCAGAACCCAAAATTACAAATAAATTCCCCGGTTGGCCCTTGGTTCTGGAAGTAAGCGAAGATTAAAGGAGAAAAGACGAAATACAAACTGCACAGAATACACAGTGACTGATACTGGGTCGAAGTGAGAAAAAGAGCAGAAAAGATAGAGCGAAGTAAAAGAAAGAAAGCTATTGGACGAGGAGATCGAGGAAGACAGATCAACAAGGAATATGGATCGAGGACAAATCAACAAGTGGAAAAAATCCACCAGTAGATTCTTTGGAGAACCTTGCCGGAAGGAAGGAAAGACAAGCCGGTGAAGCCCGAAAAACATGGGTCAAGTTGACCTAGGGTTTTAGACACCTAGGGTTTTGATATCTAGGGTTTTGACACCTAGGATTTGGCCTAAGGCTGTTAGTGAGCTATTGTAATGTATAAATAAAGGTCAAGAGGATGTGATATGGGTTCGATTATGTGATGATGAGTGATTTTTGTTAGCACTGAGAGAGGAGTATTGTGTGGTGAGAGAAGTCTGTGTTGTAATATCTTCAGCTGGGTGCGACGATCAACCCTGAAGATGGGCGTGTAGGGAAGGGAGATAGAGTAAAGACATAAGAAGAGAATATATACTAGCTAAGAGCATAGATATAATTGTAAGCTTTCACCTAATATATTATAAATCACAGTTCTGTGGATCTAGCCCTAGGGAGAGGGTGAACCACATATATCCTATTGTTGTGTGTGATTGATGCTGTTTTATTTACTCTGTTACTCCGATGATGCATCAGTATGTTCACTGATATATAACTGTTTCAAGTAGGTTTATTCTTGAAAATAATAATCTGATCTCCATGAGTGGTTGCCTTGATTCCACTCGCATTTCCTTTGGTTGTAGACACATGTGTCCTGCAACTCCCTATTGCTACTTTGAGTGAGACTGAATCTGCTTTGCAGGTGTTGCTGAAAGGGCCAGTAGTTAGGGCTTGTTGGTGTGCTCTTTTGGGTCTGCCCCTATGCCAACAAATGGTTCTGTTGTCGGGACCGAGATCTTCTTCAGGGAATATCAAGGTGGTTTCCATCGAAGACTGAGATTCAGAAGTGGATAGAAGAAAATGAAAAGGACTTCGCAGAAGCTCAGAATAAGAACCCTAATATTAGCACATAATATTGGTTGGGAAGGTATATCTTCACTGATATACACGAGATTTTCCTTGAAGGGATTCATAAGGATCTATATGAGTGGCTGGCCAAATTAGCAGACACCCAGTTTGAGATCATATCTAGACCGCATGTGGTTTGGATGTCGACGTTGACCAAGAAGGTCGAGAGAGTTGATAATGCCATGCCAAGAGCAGTATATCACTGGTTTGATAGTACCATTGGAGGGTATATCATAGAATTTTCTATTGATAGGGTAGAATCATATAGCCAAACAAAGAGATATTTCTTTAAAGGACCTAGAGGAGTTTTTTTACACTTCTTGAAGTTGAAGATCAAGATGCTATTGTATGAGAAGAACATCTTCAAGATACAGTAGTGGGTCAAACCGAAAAAACTAATGTTCAAGAATTTAGACAACAACAATGAAACAAAGACCAGACACACATGTAGTGGGAGGACCTTCAGAGAAGTTCCTCTGGTGAAGTTGTTCGAGAAGAGTCACGAACAAACACAAGAAGAAGGGTTCTACAGTGGAGAAGAAGAAGAGTTGCTAAACGAGGAACATTCAGATTCTACTAGGGAAGAAGAAGAGTTGCTGAACGAGGAACATTCAGATTCTACTAGGGAAGAAGAAGAGAATACTGAAGAACCTCTCTGAGAAGAGTCAAAAACTTCAAGGACTGCGTAGACTATTGAAGTATGTTCTATTACACCCCTTGTTGTTTTAGAAACATTAAGTAATGAGAGTAACCTAAGTTATCAGAGCACTTAGAGTACTGGTACAAGTGGTTCATCGCACACTCAGTTAGGAAACCTAGGAAGATCTATGGCAGATGAGATGAGGTTACCCACCTTTAGAGGAGATGGATATGAAGATCCTAATCAACACTGGTTTCTATGTGAAGCTGTATGGAGTATTAAGAATGTCACCGATGAAGCTGTTAAACGAGCTCAGTTTAGTACTACCTTAAGAGACCACGCACTGAGCTGGTACATGAAAGTTGTCCAAGGAATTGCACAGCCTAAACCACTGAATGAGATCAAGAATGTGTTGGTTGCAGAATCCAAGAAACCCAAGTCAGAGTCACAATGCATTACATATTTGAAAGAAATCAAGCAGAGTATAGCTGAACCTGTTTGGGATTTTGATCAGAGGTTTAAAACCTTAAAGGGTTGGCTGAATTTTCAGATCCTAGACGAGAAGAATAAGGAATGGTTTCATTGCTTCCCTTTTACCACACATTAGAGTCCCTTTGATGCAACATAATATCGCTTCACAGGATGAGGCACTGGATAATTCCATGAAGCTATAATTAGCCCCTATGGGAGAATCCATCTTAGGTATGAGTCAAATTTTGAGTCATCTAACTAGCTTATCACTACAGGTTGAGGATATGAAAAAAGACAAGGGAAAAGATAAAAGAAAATACATATGGTGTATCAGATACAAGTCATAAGGCCATGACAAGGATCATTGTCCCTTGTTTCATGAATACTTGGCTTCCGGAGCTCTGATCCCTTTGAAGCAAGTTACCCTACCTTGGTGCGAGGTATGTAGAAATAGACATCGCCCTGGTGAATGTTATTACATGAAAAAATATGTTCAGACACCCACAAATATGTATTTCACATTCTGTAAGTCAGTAGGGCATGATGATAGGGATTGTAGGGCCTATGAGCTCATGCATGAAAGGTCAAGGGATATACACAAAATTCAAGGAGAAGTACATCAAGAAGGGAACACTACGCAGTATAATTCCCATGGAAGAGGAAACTTCAACCCTTGTGGTGGATTCAGAGGAAGAGGATGAGGAGGAGGTATGGGTTGAGGTAGAGGTCAGATCATTTGTTGTAACTATGAAAAACCAAGTCTTTTGGAAAGGGACTTTAAAAACCCTTGTACCACTTGCAGTTACTGCAAATCATTTGAACATGTGATAGAAGATTGTCCTGCGCTGTTAACCAAAATTCAGGAAAGATGAGGAGGAAACCAACAAGTACAACTAATCACAACAGAACCTCATGGATCATATCCCAGAGTCACTGTTATCACTAGAGTAGGTGCTGCTACAGGAGAAGAGAGGGTGACTCTAGGGAAGACTACAAAACAATCAGGAGTCAGAAAAGTTGCAGAGAAGACACAAGAGTTTGATCCAAAGAGAGAGAAGAAGACATTTGAAGAGGCAAGAAAAGAGTTTAGAAGAGATCATGATTCTTCATCAAAGGCACAATGAGAAGTGAGAGAGTGTGGAATTCCCTTGGCCTTTGATCAGTTCGTTTCGCCTGGAGAAGGAAAAGAGGTAAGCAGACTCATGGAATTCTTATGCACTTGATTTAATTTGATAAAGGGTGAGAGTGTTGTACAAGAGATCCAAAACTTGATCAGACAATATGAGCTAGGAAAGGTACATCCTCTACTGAATGAAGCAATACATCAATTATCCAAAAAGAGAAGGAAAGATAAGGAACTAAACCTTAATTCTCAGATAGGAGATTATGATATAGATTATGTGGCCCTCAACTTAGGGTCGGAGGTCAATTCCATGACGAAGCAAACCTGGGAACTGATGGGAAAACCTAAGTTGATATATTCCCCCATTAGGCTTAGGATGACCAATCAATAGGCTGTGAGCCCCTTCGGAAGACTGGAACATGTTCCTGTGGATATCAATGGGGTTAGAACATTTGTGGACTTCGAGGTGATTGAGATAGTTGATGATAACTGTCCTTATCCCTCGCTGTTAGGAATTGATTGGGATTTCAACAATTCTACTGTTATTGACTTGAAGAAAAGAAGAATGACGTTTGAAGGATATTGCCTTAGGGTCATCATACCTTTGGATACTGATGAAGGTCCTAGATACACAGATCCCATCAAAGAAGAGGACCACACATATGAGCTAGAGAATATATACAAATTAACCGCGGGACAACATGATTACATTAATCCTACAAAAGATGGGAATTTAAGTTGGAGAAGTGACAACGCATGCTCATCAAACTTAGAAGAAGCACTAGAGAATTGGCATAACAAGATGTATGAATTTTTTTTGCGGCGATGTGCTAGATTGACTAGAGAAGTTCGTTGGATCAACACAATAGTAAGTAATTTACCCACGTTTGATGGTTTGAATCACTTAGAAACTTTCTTATTGGAATTTGAAGAAACTGTACCAGAACAACAGAGACTGTTGGCACTAGACGAGGCTTTGAGAGATACTCTAGCAAGATGGTGGGGAACACATAAAAGGAACATCACGAACTGGATACAATGTCACACTTTGATGACAACACAATTTTAAGAACAAGTCAAAGGATGCGAAGTTAGGTACATAGGTCAAAGCTGTCTGAAAGACCATGTGAGAGGTTGTGAGGAGGCCTGGAGCTACATTCCTCAAGAGTAGTGGGTGCATAAATTCATCAATACTCTAGACACAACACCTATCAACTGGTACCTTGAAGCGGAATTGTGCCTCTCCATTGGAGATTGGAAAGGTATGACACAGAACTTCATAGCTACATTCTTGTTTGAAAGTCAGTACCCTATGGTGGATCAATATTTATAGGTTGTAATACAAAAAGTATTTGAGGAGTCAACTAGCCTCCTTGTAGATCAAGAAGAGGATGAATGGACTGCACCTCTTCAGAAATTGCCAGGATGTTACAATATCAATGTCGATGAAGATGATGATCCTAGGAAGGTGAACATTGTAGAAACGTAAGGACAAAGAAACATAGAAGGACCAGGAGTTGAACTACCTTTTATTGGACAACCAATCAAAATCAAGAAAGTTAATATTGGAACAAAGCAAGCACCTAAGCTTGCTAATGTTGGAGATTACTGGGATGATGCCACTATTGATAAGATCACAAAATTTCTGCATGAATATCAGGACTTGTTTCCAACCAAGTTCACTGATATGAAGGGAATTAAAGGGCCCATGGGAGAGATGAAGATCCCCTTGAAACCAGATGCAAGGCTAGTTGAACAAATACCTTACAGATTGAACCCTAAATATAAGGAGAAAGTGAATATTGAACTAGACAAAATGATGGAAGCAGAAATCATAGAACCTATTGAAGAGTCAGAATGGATTAGCCCTATGGTGGTATAGGATAAGAAGACCAGAGAGATCAGAATCTGTGTAGATCTTAGGAAGCTGAATGATGCCTATTTACATGACCCATTCCCTACACCATTTACTGATGAAGTGTTAGACAATGTGGGAGGATAAGGGGTCTAATCCTTTACATACGAATTTTCAGGATACCATCAGATCAGGATTGCCAAGGAAGATCACCATAAAACCACGTTTTCCATAGAATGGGGATCCTACCAGTATACAATGATGTCATTTGGATTGAAGAATGCACCAACCATATTTTCTAGGGTGGTGGTCGAAGCATTCAAGAAGTTTTTACATAAATTTCTGGAAGCATATTTTGATGATTGGACTGTTGTTAGCTTATTGCAAAATCATATTGAATGTTTAAGACTAATGTTGGATAAGTGCATGCAATGTCAAATTTCCTTGAACCTGAAGAAGTGCATCTTCTTTACACCCTTTGGAGTGCTGCTAGGCCATATTGTGTGTAAGAAGGGATTGCTGGTAGATCCATATAAGATTTCCATTATAGTTGATTTACCCCCTCCCACTTCAGTCAGGCAGCTGCGCACTACGCTGGGACATACTGGATACTACAAGAAGTTAATTAAGGGCTATGCACAGATTACAACACCCATGGAGAAGATATTGAAGAAATATTATCAGTTTCAATGGACATAAGCATGTCAACAAAGCTTCAACATAATGAAACATAAAATGGTTACTGCGCCTATTCTGGTTTTCCCAGATTGGAGCAAGGAATTTCATGTACATGTCGATGCATCATATATTGCATTGGGAGTAGTGTTAGCACAACCAGGAGCAAGAGGTATTGACCACCCATTAGCCTTTGCTAGAAGGAAGCTCTCAACAACTGAGATAAATTACACCACCACCGAGAGAGAAGGTTTAGCCATGGTGTATGTGCTATAGAAATTTCACCACTACTTGTTGGGAGGACACTTTAAAATGTTCACCGATCACTCTACACTAAAATACCTAGCCAACAGTCCAGTTATGGGGGGAAGGATATGCAAATGGCATCTGTTATTTCAAGAATATTATTTTGAGATCGTGGTAAAACTAGGAAGGATAAACAAGGGACGTGACCACTTGTTGAGATTGGAACACATAGAGGAACCTACTAGTTTGGAGGATACACTGTCAGATGCATAGTTGATGGCCATTAGAAATGTTGATGATCACTTCACCGAGATAGTCCAGTTCCTGTCAATAGGAATGACAACTAGTGAATACACAATCACCCAGAAGAAACAACTGGTAGTGCGTGCTGCAGATTTTTTACTTATATCTAGACAACTATACAAAATGGGACCTGATGAAATCTTGAGGAGATGTGTCATGGAAGAAGAAAGACCACTGATTTTAACAAAATCTCATGAAGGCATTGCAGAAGGACACAATGCAGGAAAAAAAACAATGCAAAAGGTTCTTAGAGCTGGCCTCTGGTGGCCTACTTTACACATAGATGCTAAAGACTACTACAAAGCCTGCGATGTATGACAAAGAGTTGGGAAACCATCCAGAAGAGATCAAATTCCATTAACACCCCAGCTAACCTTACAGGCCTTTGAGAAATGGGCCATTGACTTCGTGGGACCTATAAACCCACCAGGGAAGCGCACATGAGCTAGGTACATAATCACTGCGATAGAGTACTTGACCAGATGGGCTGAAGCAAGAGCAGTTAAATATTGTAGTGCAACTACAACTATGAGTTTCATATTTGATAATATCATAACCAGGTTTGGATTCCCAAAGATCCTCATGAGTGATCAAGGTACACATTTTATTAATAAGACTATTGAATTCTTGACTCATGAATTTGAATTTCACCACCAGAAGAGCACTCCTTACCACCCACAAGCGAACAATACGGTCGAAGCTTTCAACAAGATCTTGGAGACAAGGCTGACGAAGATTTGTAGTGTAAACATAGATGATTGGGATTTGAGAGTACCAGTAGTGTTATGGGCCTATAGAACTACTTGTAAGAAGCTGACAATGAAGACCCCCTTTAAGTTGGTTTATGGCCTAGAAGCAGTTGTACCCATGGAATATTTAGTTCCTAGCTTAAGAATTACAGCCTTTACATATATGGATGACACTGGCGCTGTTCAAGAGAGGCTGGAACAATTGGTCAAACTAGAAGAAGATAAATTTATTGCAGGATTCCATTAGAAATTTCAAAAGGAACGAGAAAAATCATACCATGACAGGCATATTAAGAAGAAAGCATTTAAGCAAGGAGATCTGGTATTGGTATACGAAAACAAGTTCATGAAGCATCCAGGGAAGTTCATAACACATTGGATTGGGCTGTATGAGGTTGCCTATGCCACAGAAGGAGGAGCTGCGCAGTTGAAGACTTTGAATGGAGAATGGAAGGAAGGATTGGTGAATGGGAGCCGGTTGAAATTGTACTATGACAACCAACTGCCTCACATCTCTTGGTAAAAATAGAAGGAGAAGGGTCTAGGTACCAAGTGCAATTAAAGCTGAGTACTAGACACATAAAAGACAGTATGCACACAGTGGGGAGGAACAGAGCAGAAAGCACAGATTGCGCTACGCAGTCTATAGATGAAGAAGAGAAGAAGGTTCAGATCAGAGTGTGTTACCCATGATTTTGGTCATCATGATGATGTATTGATGATTGTGTACTCATGCTCTTCATTAGAACTTTCTTCTGAGAAAAGTTACCTTCATCTCTTTCCAAAAATCACATTTTTGAGGACTGTTCCCAGGCTGCTAGTATATTTGCCTGCGAGAATGCATGATTCTCGCAAGCTGCCTTAAGCTAGAGTGCGAGAAGTTCGCACTGTGTTGAACTGCTCGGGTGCAAACTCTTTCTAAAGAAAGGAAAAAGATGAATTCTCGAAGCTTCTAGAAGGGAATCTTCTAGAAGGATGAGATGACATTCGAATGATTATCCTAGTACTGGATTCCCTGATATTTTGGGATTATTCTTATCCGAGTAACTAATTCATTCTTTCCTATATATTGAGTGAATTCTCATGGAAAATGTTAAGCAAACAAGGTTAAGCAAGATTCATTGGAGAATTTGTGAAAGATTGTGTGAAGGACTAATGCTACAGTAGCCAAGAACTCTAGCAAGTTTATCAAAGGTGGTTGATCTTCTTCATACAAGTGAGCAAGTGTGTGCGTCGGAGCCAAGGGCCATCGAAAGGAAGTTTGTGACATCAAGGCTCATGTTGTAATCTTTACTTTCCATAAATATGATATAGTAATATGTCTCTTTTCCATAAAGATGATTCCACTTTATTGTATAACTCCTTGATCATATACATAGATTGAATGTTGAATATATTGTACTTTCTTCACTTTGGTTGGTTTGTGTTGTCTTGGTCTTGGCTGCACAAGAGCACTGGAGCGAAGCAGGAGCAAAAAATACCATAGGAAGTGATTATAAGGTATGTAACTTGTTCTTTCCTCCTAGTTCATTCAATAGACAAAATATAGGGAAAGAGTATTATTCTGTCTTGCTTTGTTCTAGATCCAGGTGGATCTAGGGAGATCGGTTTGTGTCCGCACTTACGAATTTATCCAATAACAAAATTGGTGAATCCATTTGTCTCTCATTCGATTTTATACAAGGTCATTCCCTGTGTCGTCTTTGAATCAATGCTGCCAAATCATTGGTCGTGTCGTTCATATGTTTAAGAGAAGTCCATCTGAAACCTATATTGAGTCGGCCATCTGCAGTTATCCATTCTCTCTGTGTCAGCCTTCCATGTGTCCAATCCAATTTGAAAAATTCTCTGTTTCACCTTCAAAATCTGTTACTCATTTCGTGTCATTGATGGGGGATACATCAAGGCCCTCCTGTGACGAGTTTTGTTCTGTCGACTTCAGCTCATTATCCAGAATCAAGACTTAGAAATTATTTAGTACCTTGGAGCTTGCATGCCTCAATGGCAAGTTTCCTCACTTTCGACAGTGGGTTTACATCATTGACCCCTGATCGAAAGATTCTGTCGGATGTTCAACATCAACTCATTTATTCACACTTGATGGATTGTACTATGGTCCCTTGAGAGTCATTGACATCAATGGTGATTTCCCTCGCACTTGTTAATGGTTTCATCATTGACCGGTAATCAAGTGGTTTCTACCATGTTCGACTTCAACACATGTAATCACATGGTTAGATTCGTACTCTGGGCGACGAGATTGAAGACCCTGGGTATTATCTTTGTGATCCAGGTTGTGATGGAGTATGTATAATTTGTGACATATAGATACATTGTGTATGTTTCGTGGCTATGTCGTCTTGATTTGAAATTTCTCGCATAGATCCACAGTGTATTCCGGTGGCTATGCTATATTTTGACGGCATGGATCCACAGTGTATGATTGGTGGCCATGACCCATGTCTATAATGTCATCAGTCTGTGATCTGAGTATGGGAATTCCTACCTCAGAATTGGTATATATGATACTCTGCAGATGCTTGGGTGTTTGCAGGTTTCCAATTAGATGTGCTCCTGGTTCCTGACAGACACATACAGCTTACAAAGTCTATCGGCTGTCACTGGTTCCAAACTCATAATTTGGGGGGAATTCTGTTACCCATGATTTTGGTCATCATGATGATGTATTGATGATGGTGTACTCAGGCTCTTAATTAAAACTTTCTCCTGAGAAAAGTTACCTTCATCTCTTTCCAAAAATCACATTTTTGAGGACTGTTCGCAGGCTGCTAGTATATTTGCCTACGAGAATGCATGATTCTCACAGGCTGCCTTAAGCCAAGGTGTGAGAAGTTCACACTGTGTTGAACTGCTAGGGTGCGAACTCTTTCTAAAGAAAGGAAAAAGATGAATTCTTGAAGCTTCTAGAAGGGAATCTTCTAGAAGGATGAGATGGCATTCAAATGGTTATCCTAGTACTGGATTCCCTGATATTTTGGGATTATTCTTATCCAAGTAACTAATTCATTCTCTCCTATATATTGAGTGAATTCTCATGGAAAAGGTTAAGCAAACAAGGTTAAGAAAGATTCATTGGAGAATTGGTGAAAGATTGTGTGAAGGAATGATGCTACAACAGCTAAGAACTCCAACAAGTTTATCAAAGGTGGTTGATCTTCTTCATACAAGTGAGAAAGTGAGTGCGTCGGAGCCAAGGGCCATCGAAAGGAAGTTTTTGACATCAAGGCTCAGGTTGTAATCTTTAATTTCCATCAATATGATATAGTAATATGTCTCTTTCCCATAAAGCTGATTCCACTTTATTGTATAACTCCTTGATCATATACATAGACTGACTGTTGAATAGATTGTGCTTTCTTCACTTTGGTTGGTTTGTGTTGTCTTGGTCTTGGCTGCACAAGAGCACTGGAGTGAAGCAGGAGAAACAAATACCATATGAAGCGATTATAAGGTATGTAACTTGTTCTTGCCTCCTAGTTCATTCAATAGACAAAATCTAGGGAAAGAGTATTATTCTGTCTTGCTTTGTTCTAGATCCAGGTGGATCTAGGGAGATCGGTTTGTGTATGCACTTACGGATTTATCCAATAAAAAAGTGCCTTGGGACGAGTCACAGGTTAGTTTTGGGGGCATGTTGGCCCTTAGTTCTAGAAATAAGAAAAGATTAAGGGAGAAAAGGAGAAATTCAAACTGTGCATAAGACACAGTGACTGCTATTGGGTTGAAGTGAGAAAAAGAGAAGAAAATATGAAGCAAAGTAAAAGAAAGCAAGCCGTTGGATGTGGATATCGAGGAAGACATATCGTGGACAACTTAGAAAGTGGAAAAAATCCATCGGTAGATTCTTTGGAGAACCTCATGGGAAGGAAGGAAAGACAGGCTGGCGAAGCCCAGAAAACGTGGGTCAAGTTGACCTAGGGTTTTAGACACCTAGGGTTTTGATATCCAGGGTTTTGAAACCTAGGCTTTGACCTAAGGTTGTCGGTGATCTATTGTAATGTATAAATAAAGGCGAAGAGGACCTGATACAAGTTTGATTATGTGATGATGAGTGATTTTTGTTAACACTGAGAGAGGAGTATTGTGTGGTGAGAGAAGTCTGTGTTGTAAGATCTTTAGCTGGGTACGAAGATCAGCCTTGCCGCTGGGTGCACAGGGAAGGAAGATAGAGTAAAGAGAGAAGGAGATAAGATATGCTAGCTAAGAGCGCAGATAGAATTGTAAGATTTCACGTAATATATTATAAAGAATAGTTCTGTGGATGTATCCCTAGGGAGAGGGTGAACCATGTATATCCTGCTTTTGTGTGTGATTGATGCATTAGTATGTTAGATATGATATATAACTGTGTGAAGTAGGTTAATGCCCCAAAAGAATAATTTGATCTCCATGCATGGTTTCCTTGATTCCACTCACATTTCCTCTGGTTGTAGACACCAGTGTCCTGCAACCCCCTATTCCTACTTCGGGTGAGACTGCATTTTCTTCGCAAGTGTTGAAGAAAGGGCCAGTAGTTAGGGATTTTTGGTGTGCTCTTGGAGCTTAACGTTGGGTCTTCCCCTGTGCCAACAACCCCCATTACAAAAACTATCAAGATGATCTATTTGGAATTTTGAACAGGTGGGTGGCCACCAATATCCACCTGGATTAGTCCTTCCACCCTAGGAAGCAATGGTATCCATTGCGTTGAGTGTCTGGGGAAGAGGGGAAATATTTTTCTAAATCTGAATCTTGGTGAGATGTGTGTCTTGTTGGAGAAGTTGTGCTGCTTAGACTATGGAAGGATGTCACGAACCTGTTACTGGTGGGGTTGAATATGTTCCACCAACCTGTTGTCTCTGGGCTTGATGGGGAATTTTGTAGGCACCATCGTAGGTGAAGAAACAATATTTTATTTTTGTTCTTCAATGTGCTTCTCTTGGATAGAAGGTGTTGAGGTTGGAGTGTTTGTAGTGGACGTTTGTGCATCCTTTGAACAAACCATGAAGAGGATGAATTTTTCCATATGAGAGATTACCTTGCGAATTGTTTTGGTGGAAAAATAGTCAGAACTACCTCTGGTATCTTGTAGAGATGACCCCCCAGAGTAATAATGACACTTCGGGGTCGAGACTGATAAACAACATGACGTTTCCACATATATGGTTGGCCCAAAACAACATCACAGACATCAAGAGGGGAAAAATCACACACTACCTTATCCTTGAATGAATGGATGCCATAGGACAGGTGACACTCCTGGATGACACAAAGATCTCGTCCTTGGTGAACCCACCTGATGTTGTATGGATGCAGGCGTGGTGTTGTCAATAATACAATTGTTTGATGAACTCAACTGAGAGGAGGTTATTCTGGCTGCCACTATCAACAATGAAATGAAATAGGGCCCCTTTCACCCACATCTGTGAATGGAAGAGGTTCTCCCCCTATTCAATATCTATTAGTTCTTATATTTGAATTGTTGCGGTCGCGAAAATAACAATGAGTTCTGCGTCGATGACTATCTATTTTCAATATTTTCTAGATCAGATTCCGAATCAGGGTTCAACTCCTTGTCTTTGTCCTCGAACACCAATGAATATTTCGAGCATCTTTCATCGGTGTTGTGCCAAGGGATTTTGTGAAAGTCACACCACTTCCCAGTGTCATTCTTCATCTTTCCTTTACACTTTTTTTCCTATGGCTTGGACTGGTTTTCAGGAGGTTGTTGGTTAGGGCCGTCTTTAACATACTTTGGTTTTTGCGGATTTTCAGACCCAAACTCCCATTTGTTATGGTGCATAAATTTCTTCTTGATTTTGATAGAAGATTCTTCATGGTTATCAACAGGGTAGTATTGTTCCTTGACGACATCCAAAAAAAAATCCCAAGTGGGCTCGACCCCATATATTCCAACTTTCTCTATGGAAATTTTCTCCCAGTAAGTTTCCCACCAATGTTTGACATGGGGGAGAGCCTTGAGGAGTGCGAAGGTGATCTTTTCCTTGTCAGAAAAATTGTGAATAGAGAAATAACCTTCTAGCAGATTTAGCCATTTTTCTAAGGCATCCACAAGCGTTAAAGGATGTGGGAAAAATTCTCCATCATTTCTTCCCTATGGCGTGTGAGAGAAAAAAAATGATCAAGAGCAACCTGCTCTAAACCACTGATCCATATTATTTTTGGAATGAAATGAAAGTAAAGATATTACAATGAAATACACATAAAAATTACCAAAAACAGAGAAATACAACAATACATGATTTTCATTAATGAAAGAAATGTACAGAGACTATAAAAATACAGAGTGCAAGACTCACTAGAATGGTGGAAACTTTATCTCTGAGAAGAGATGTGATGGATAAGCTCACTCACAAGAAGAAGATGTTTACAATGAGGGTTTGAAGGCCTTTTTATGATAAACATGAATGCCAAAACCCTAGACATACAAAAACCTAACCCTAGGAGAAGAAGCGCCAAAATTCATGTGGGCCCGTTGGGGTAGGTTAGTACATCAACCTCCCATGGTAGCAATGTTTGCATACGATCTCCGTTTTAGGCATGTGAAAGCCCATTGGAAAGGTATTTTTGAGAAATACACATTATTCCATCAAAATCTAACTATGTCTACAGTTTAACTGTGGAAAGCCAAGAAAACATTGTTTAGGGCACAAAAACGACCCTGGAACTACATAAAGATGTACTCACATAAAAAATTCCAAAATAATCCAGTTGGAATAGGTGGGCGACAACCAATATCCACTTGGATGCTGTGTAGGGCTTCAGGACAATATCGATAGTGCATAAACCAAAATTACAAAGAAATTTCCCCATTACAGAGAAACACGTTGAACTGAAAACTGTCAAGATGAGCTAGTTGGAATTTGGAACAGGTGGGTGGCCGCCAATATCCACCTAGATCAGTCCTCCCCCATCAAGAAGAAATGGTATCCATTGCATTGAGTGCTCGAGGAAAAGGGAAAAACATTTTCTAAAACTAAATCTTGGTGAGTTGTGTGCCTTATTGGAGAAGTTGCACTGCTTGGTCTGTGGAAGGCTATCGGGAACTTGTTGCTAGCATGGTTGAATTGATTCTACCAACCTGTTGTCTTTGGGCTTGATGGAGCATTGTGTAGGCATCATCGTAGGTGAATAAAAAATATCTTCTTTCTCTTATGCAATATTCTTTTGCTGGATAGAAGGTGCTGAGGCTGCAGTGGTTGTAGTGGCCTTTTGTGCATCCTTTAAAAAACCCGTGAAGAGGATGAATTTTGCAGTATTGGAGATTACCTTGTGACACTATTTTTTTGGAATAATAGTCAGAACTACCTCTGGTATCCCGTAGAGTTGACCCCCTGGATTAATAATGACACTACATGGTCGAGACTCATAAACAACATGAAATTTCCACATATATGGTTGAACCAAACCAACATCAAAGACATCAAGATGGGAACTATCACACACTGCCTCATCCTTGAAGGGCTGAATGCCATAAGATACGCGACACTACTGGATGACACATAGATCTCATACATGATGAAGCCACCCAATGTTATATGGCTGCGGGTGTGGTGTTTTCGACAACCCCAACTGTTTGACGACCTCATGTGAGATGAGGTTTTCTAGCTGCCTCTATCAACAATGAAATGCAACAGGGTCCCTTTCACCCACATATATGAATGGAAGAGGTGCTCCCCCTCTTCAGATCTACTGGTTCTTCTGGTTGAATTGTTACAGTTGCGAAAATAGAAACGGGGTCTGTGTCAATGATCAGTCTATTTTCAATATTTTCTGGATAAGATTTTGAATCAGGGTTCAGCTCCTTGTCTTTGACCTCGACCACCAATGACTGTTTCGAGCGACGTTCATCGATGTTGTGCTAGGGGATTTTTTTGAAGTTGCACCACTTCCCAGTGTCATTCTTCCTCTTTCCTTTACCTTTTTTTTCATGTGTCTTGGACTGGTTGTTGGGAGGTTGTTGGTTAGAGCTGTATTTACGATGCTTTAATGTTATTGATTTGCAGACCCGAACTCCCATTTGTTTTGGTGCCTAAATTTTTGCTCAATTTTGACAACATATCGATAAGAAGCTCCCAATGATGAGATGTTTAGGAAATTCATTTCGGTTTGGATGTTCCTATGCAGATCCCCATGGTATTTAAGAACCAAATGCCGCTTGTAGTATTTGATACCCATATTGGTGTGCAAGTTATGGAAATTATTTGTGAACTCTGACACTATTTGGCTCTTCTTACCGTAGTGTGGTCCATCTCATGTACTGGTCTTCATAGTTATCAACATGGTAGTATTTTTCCTTGACCATATCCAAAAACAAAATACCAAGTGGGCTCGAACCCATATATTCCATATTCCTCTATGGAAATTTTCTCCCAGTAAGTTTCCCACAAATGTTTGACATGGGGGAGAGCCTTGAGGAGTGCAAAGGTGATCTTTTCCCTATCAGAAAAATTGTGAACGGAGAAATAACATTCTAGCAGATTTAACCATTTTTCTAAGGCATCCACATCTCTCTAACCTTCAAATACAAGAATATCAAAATTAACTTGTACCTTGAAGGGAGAGGTTCCTCCAAAGTGGTCACTTGATGAACATGCACCTATTTCTATTGACAGGTGTTGAAATATGTGGGAAAAATTCTCCATCATTTCATCCCTCTGGCGCGCGAGATCTTGATCAAGAAACAACTCAATAGAATATTTTGCTCCATCAATTTTGTTTGCTTCTACCATTGAGGATTTATTAGGATTGTGAGAGTGATTTCACTCAAGAGAGACAAGCTCAAGACACAACTTTCTATACTCAGACCTCGTCGGGGACACGCACTGAAAAAAAAAATGATCAAGAGAAGCCTGCTCTAAACCACTGATCCAGATTATTTTTGGAATGAAATGAAAGCATAGATATTACAATGAAATACACATAAAAATTACCAGAAACAAAGAAATACAACAATACATGATTTCCATTAATGAAAGAAATGTACATAGACTATAAAAATACAGAGTGCAAGACTCGCTATAATGGTGGCAACTTTATCTATGAGAAGAGATGTGATGGATAAGCTCACTCACAAGAAGAAGATGAGTACAATGAGGGTTTGAAGGCATTTTTATGATAAACATGAATGCCAAAACCCTATACATACAAAAAAAATAACCCTAGGAGAAGAAGCGCCAAAATTCATGTGGGCCCCATTGGGGTAAGTTATTTATCAACATGGTAGTATGTTTCCTTGACCATATCCAAAAACAAAATACCAAGTGGGCTCGAACCCATATATTCCATATTCCTCTATGAAACTTTTCTCCCAGTAAGTTTCCCACCAATGTTTGACATGGGGGAGAGCCTTGAGGAGTGCAAAGGTGATCTTTTCCCTATCAGGAAAATTGTGAACAGAGAAATAACATTCTAGTAGATTTAACCATTTTTCTAAGGCATCCACATCTATCTAACCTTCAAATACAAGAATATCAAAATTAAATTGTACCTTGAAGGGAGAGGTTCCTCCAAAGTGGTCGCTTGATGAACATGCACCTGTTTCTATTGACAAGTGTTGAAATATGTGGGAAAAATTCTCCATCATTTCATCCCTCTGGTGCACGAGATCTTGATCAAGAAACAACTCAATAGAATCTTTTGCTCCATCAATTTTGTTTTCTTCTACCATTGAGGATTTATTAGGATTGCGAGAGTGATTTCCCTCAAGAGAGACAAGTTCAAGACACAACTTGCTATACTCAGACCTTGTCGGGGACATGCACTGAAAAAAAAGTGATCAAGAGCAACCTGCTATGATACCGCTGATTCAGATTATTTTCAAAATGAAATGAAAGCAGAGATATTATAATGAAATACACATAAAAATTGTCAGAAACAAAGAAATACAACAATACATGATTTCTGTTAATGAAATAAATGTACAATGACTATAAAAATACAGAGTGCAAGACTCACTAGAATGGTGACAACTTTATCTATGAGAAGATATGTGATGGCTATGCTCATTCGTAAGAAGAAGATGAGTAAAATGACACTCTAAAGGCCTTTTTATGATAAACATGAATGACAAAAGCATAGAGATCCAAAAGCCTAACCCTAGGAGATGAAGCGCCAAAAGTTATGTGGTCCCCGTTGGGGTAAGTTAGTACATCAACTTCTCGAGGTCATAAATTTTTCACACGATCTCCATTTTAGGCGTGTGATATCCCATTCAAAAGGTATTTTTGAGAACTATGCATTATGCCATCAAAATATGACTCTATCTATAGTTTGACTATGACAAGCCAAGAAAAAACTGTTTAGGGCCCCAAAATTGCCCTGAAATTACATAAATATGTACTAACATGAAAAATTCCAAAACAATCCAGTTGGAATAAGTGGAAGACCACCAATGTACACCTTGATGCTGTGTAGGGATTCATGAAATACGTAGAATTTCATAACCCACAATTACAAAAAAATGTCCCCATTACAGAGAAACATGCCGAACTGAAAACTGTCAAGATGAGCCAGTTGGAATTTGGAACAGGTGGATGGCCACCAATATCCACCTGGATCATTTCTCCCCCCTTAGGAAGCAATGGTCTCCATTATGTTGAGTGGACAGGGAAGAGGGGAAAGTGTTTTGTGAATATGAATCTTTGTGTACTGCGTGCCTTGTTGGAGAAGTTGCACTGCTTGGTTTGTGGAAGGCTGTCATGAACCTGTTACTAGAGGGGTTGAATATGTTCCACCAACCTGTTGTCTCTGGGATTGACGGGGAATGATGTAGGCACCATCATAGGTGAATAAACACTATTTATTTCTCTTTTGCAATGTTCTTTTGCTAGATAGAAGGTGTTGAGGCTGCAGTGGTTGTAGTGGCCTTCTGTGCATCCTTTGAAAAAACTATGAAGAGGATGAATTTTGCAGTATGAAAGATTACCTTGCGGAAATGTTTTGGTGGAACAATAGTTAGAACTACCTCTGGTATCCTGTAGAGTTGACCCCCCAGAGTAATAATGACACTACGGGGTCGGGGTTCATAAACAACATGACATTTCCACATATATGGTTGGCCCAAAACAACATCACAAACATCAAGAGGGGAAACATCACACACTACGTCATTCTATAAGGGATGGATGCAATAGGATAGGGGACACGGTTGGATGACACAAAGATCTCATCCCCGATGAAGCCACCCGATGTTGTATGGCTGTGGGTATGGTGTTGTCAACAAACCCAACTGTTTGATGACCTCAACTTATATGAGGTTTTTCTGGTTTCCACTAGCAACAATGAAATGTAATGGGGTCCAGTGGGGTTTACGTAGATGATCTTTCTGTTTTCAATATTTTCTAGATTAGATTCCAAATCAGGGCTCGACTCCTTGGCTTTGACCTCAACCACCAATGACTGTTTTGAGTGACATTCATCGATGTTGTGCCAGAGGATTTTGTGGAAGTTGCGCCACTTCCCAGTGTCATTCTTCATATTTCATTTACTATTTTTTCCTATGTCTTGGACTAGTTGTTGGGATGCTGTTGGTCAGGGTCATCTTTACCATGCTTTGGTTGTTGCGTATTTGCAGACCTGAACTCTCATTTGTTCTGGTGCGTAAATTTCTTCTCGATTTTTACAACATATCGATAGGAAACTCCCAATGATGAGATTTTTTGGAGATATATTTCTATTTGGATATACCTATGAATAGCCCCATGGTATTTTAGAACTAGATTCCGCTCAGAGTATTTTATACCAAGCTTGGTGTGCAAGGTATGGAAAGTACTTGTGAAATCCAACACTATTTGACTCTTCTCTTGCGACAATGTGGTCCATCTCATATACTGGTCTTCATAGTTATCAACATGGTAGTATTGTTCCTTAACCACATCCACAAAAAAAACCCAAGTGGGCTTGGCCCCATATATTCCAGATTCCTCTATGGAACTTTTCTTGCAGTAAGTTTCCCACCAATGTTTGACATGGGGGAGAGCATTGAGGAGTGCGAAGGTGATTTTTCCCTGTCGAATAAATTGTGAACATAGAAATTACCTTCTATAAGATTTAACTATTTTTCTAAGGCATCCGCATCTATCTGACCTTCAAATACTAGAATATCAAAATTAACTTGTACCTTGAACATAGAGGTTCCTCCAAAGTGGCCAATTGATGAATATGCACCTGTTGCTATCGGTAGGTGTTGAAGGATGTGGGAAAAATTCTCCATCATTTCGTCCCTCTGTCACGCAAGAAATTTCTCAAGAAACATGTTAATATAATCTTCTGCTCCACCATTTTTATTTTCTTCTTCCATAGAGGATTTATTGGGTGTGTGAGAGCGACTGTCCTCAAGAGAGATAAGCTCGAGACCCAACTTGCTATACTTGGAACTAATCAGGGACATACACTAAAAACAATTATCAAGAGAAACCTTCTCTAATACCACTAATCCATATTATTTTTAGAACAAAATGAAAGCAAAGATATTAAAACGAAATACAAATAAAAATTTCCAGAAACAAAGAAATACAACAATACAGGATTTCTATTAATGAAAGAAATGTACAGAGATTGTAAAAATACAAAGTGCAAGACTCGCTAGAATTGTGACAGCTTTATCTCTGAGAAGAGATGTGACGACTACGCTCATTCACAAGAAGAATATGAGTACAATGAGACTCTAAAGGCCTTTTTATGATAAAAATGATTTCCAAAACCCTAGACATCGAAAAACCTAACCCTAGGAGATAAAGCGCTAAAATTCACGTGGGCCTCGTTGGGGTAAGTTAGTACATAAACTTCTCGGGGTCACAACTTTTGTATACGATATCCATTTTAGGCGTTTTATAGCCCGTTGGAAAGGTCTTTTTGAGAAATACACATTATTCCATCAAAATCTAACTAAAACTATAGTTTGATTGTGGCAAGACAAGAAAAAACTGTTTAGGGCCCCAAAACGGCCTTGGAAGTACATACATATGTACTGACATGAAAATTTACAAAATAAGCCAGTTGGAATAGGTGGGAAACCACCAATATCCACTTGAATGTTGTGTAGGGATTTAGGACAACCCCATAAGTGAATTATTGGAGATTACCTTGCGACACTATTTTGGTGGAACAATAGTCAGAACTACCTCTGGTATCATGTAGACATGACTTCCCAGAGTAATAATGACACTACGGGTTCGAGGCTCATAAACAACATGACGTTTCCACATATATGATTGGCCAAAAAAAACATCACAGACATCAAGAGGGGAAACATCACACACTACCTCATCCTTGAAGGGATGGATTCCATAGGACAGGAGACACTTCTCGCTCACACGAAGATCTCGTCTCTGGTGAAGCCACCTGATGTTGTATGGCTGTGGGTGTGGTGTTGTCGACAACCCCAACTGTTTTATGACCTTAGATGAGATGAGGTTCTTATGTTTTCCTTTATAAACAATGAAATGCAATGGGTTCCCTTTCACCCACATCTATGAATGGAAGATGTGCTCCCCCTCTTCAGAATTTACTGTTTCTTCTGGTTGAATTGTTGCAGTCACGACAATAGTAGTGGGTTCTGCATCGATTATCTATCTATTTTCAATTTTTTCTGAATCAGATTCCAAATCAAAATTTGACTCTTTGTCTTTGATCTTGACCACCAATGATTGTTTTGAGTGACATTCATCGGTGTTGTGCAAGGGGATTTTGTGGAAGTCACACCACTTCCCAGTGTCATTCTTAATCTTTCCTTTACCCTTTTTTTCCTGTGGCTTGGACTGGTTGTCGGGAGGCTGTTGGTTAGGGATGTCTTTAGCATGATTTGTTTTTTGTGGATTTGCAGACCCAAACTACCATTTGTTCTAGTGCCTAAATTTCTGATCAATTTTGAAAACATATAATTAGGTAGATCCTAATGATGAGATGTTTAGGAAATCCATTTCGGTTTGGATGTACCTATGCAGAGCCCGACGACATTTCAGAACTAGATTCCACTTAGAGTCTTTGATACCCAACTTGGTGCACAAGGTATGGAAAGTATTTGTGAACTCTAACACTGTTTGGATCTTCTCTTGCCGCAGTGTGTTCCATCTCATGTACTGGTCTTTATAGTTATCAACAGGGTAGTATTGTTCCTTGACTGCATCCACAAAAAAATCCCAAGTGGGATTGACCCCATATATTCCAGATTCCTCTGTGGAACTTTGCTCCTAGTAAGTTTCCCACCAAAGTTTGACATGGGGGAGAGCCTTGAGGAGTGCGAAGGTGATCTTTTCCCTATTTGAAAAATTGTGAACAGAGAAATCACCTTCAAGCATATTTAACCATTTTTCTAAGGAATCTGCATCTATCCGACCTTCAAATACGAGAATATAGAAATGAACTTGTACCTTGAAGGGAGAGGTTCCTCCAAAGTGGATTCTTGATGAAGATGCGTTTGTTGCTATCGGTATACATTGAAGGATGTGGGAAAAATTCTCCATCATTTTTCCCTCTATAGTTCGAGAGCTTGCTCAAGAAATAGGTTAATAGAAACTTATTGTCCATTGTTTTTCTTTTCTTATGCCATAGAGGGTTTCTTGGGCATGTGAGAGTGATTTTACTTAAAAGAGACAAGCTCAAGACCCAACTTGCTATACTTGGACCTCGTCGGGGACATGCATTGAAAAAAATGATCAAGAGCAACCTTCTCTGATACCAATGATCTGTATTATTTTCAAAATGAAATGAAAGAATATATATTACAATGAATTACACATAAAAATATCCATAAATAGAGAAATACAACAATATATGAGTTCTATTAATGAAAGAAATGTACAGAGACCATAAAAATACAGAGTGCAAGACTCATTAAAATGGTGGCAACTTTATCTCTGAGAAGAGATGTGACGGATATGTTCATTCGTAAGAAGTATATGAGTAAAATGAGGCTCTGAAGGAATTTTTATGATAAACATGAATGCCAAAATCTATACATCCAAAAAATTAACCCCAGGAGATGAAGTGTGAAAAGTCATGCGGGCCCCATTGGGGTAAGTTAGTACATCAACTTTCGAAGGTCGTAACATTTGAATATGATCTCTGTTTTAGGCGTGTGATAGCCCATTGGAAAGATCTTTTCGATAAATACAGATTATTCCATTAAACTCTAACTACATATACAATTTTACTGTGGGAAGCCAAGAAAACACTTCTTGGGGCCCCAAAACGGCCTTGGAAATATAGAAAGATGTATTGACATGAAAAATTTCAAAATAAGACAGTTTGAATAGGGGGGCAGACTTCGATATCCACTTGGATGCTTTGTAAGACTTCAAGACAACCTCAGAAGTGAAGAACCCACAATTAAAAAGAAATGTCCCCATTACAGAGAAAAGTGCTGAGCTGAAAACTGTCAAGATGAGCTGGCTGGAATTTGGAACAGGTGGGTGGCCACCAATATCCACCTAGATAAAAAATGGGCCTTGGATTTTGTGGGACAAATAAATACTCATTTCCACCATAACTCCTACATCCCAACGTGCATATATTATGTCACAAAGTGGATGGAAGCCAAGGCACTCCTGACTATGACATATAAAGCAGTAACATGATTTCTTCATGAAGAAATGTCAACTAGGTTTGGGATACCTTGGGAAAAATTTATTTATGGAGGGAATCAATTCAATTCAAGGAATCATTAAATACATGATGGAAATATATAAGATAAAAAATAAGGTTACTACACCATATCACCCGCAGGCCAATGGAAAAGTAGAAGGGGAAAACATAATTGTTGAGGCCATCATCACCAAGACTGTCAGACTACATGTCAAGGACCGGTCTGACAAACTCCCTGAAGCTCCACGGGCCTATATAAAAACATGGAGGACTACTACTAACTGCACCCCATATTAATTGGTGTATGGAAAGAGAGTACTATTGCTGATTAAAATAGATATCTAGACACTTAGAATAGTTGTACAACTTGGAATGGAATTATCTAAATCTTATAAGTAGAGACTCCTAATTAATGAACTGGAAAAACTTCTCCTCGCTGCCAAATTTATCTATCCAATATCTGACAACCAGTGGGTCTCCCCTCTCATCATTGTACCAAAGAAGAATTGTAAATGGAGGATTTGTGTGTATTATCGAGAACTCAACAAGGAAACAAACAAGGACCATTTTCTGCTTCCATTCATCGACCAATTCTTGGATACGTTGGGAGGAAATGAATACTTTTCTTTCTTTGATGGATTTAATGGGTACAACTAGATCTGAATCACGCCTAAGGATGAAAACAAGACAACATTTACCTGTCCATGGGGGACATTTTCCTATCATGTTCTACCATTCGGGTTATGTAACACTCCCGCTACCTTTCAAAGAGCTATAATTGGTATATTTTCTGATTTAATTCATGATTGTGTGGAAATTTATATCGATGGATTTATATATAGTGGCGAATTTGACGAGGCATTAGGAAATTTATATATATATTTTTAATAAGGTGTAAGGAATCTAATGTTTCCCTCAGTAATGTGAAATGTGCAATGATTTTGACTGATGTCATTGTAATGGGGCACCGTATCTCAGTTAAAGGCATCCAAGTGGATTTGAAAAAAATCAAGATAATAGTAAACTTGTCGACTCCGCGTTCGCAAATAGAGGTACGAAGTTTCTTAGGACATGCTAGTTACTACAGTCACTTTATTGTAGTTTTTTCAAAAATTGGTTGTCCATTGTTTGCTTTGATTAACACAAATTCTAAGTTTTTTTGGAGTGAACACTGGCAGTATGCATTTGAAGGACTGAAATCCAAGGTGTTTGAGGCTCCTATTTTGAGAGGGCCCAATTAGTCCCTCCCATTTCATATCTCTACAGATGCATCATACACTGCTTCCATAAAATACTTAATGAACAAACCTATTACTGATGGTAGGGTAACTTGGTGGTTATTGTTGTTATAGGAATATGATATAACCATATTGAACAAAATAGGGAAGGATAATGTAGTGGCTAATTTTCTTTCAAGATACAAAAAATGAGAATGAGCCACCTATAGAAGATTCTTTCCCTGATGAGCACCTATTTGCGGTTTCTAAAAATCTCCTTGGTTCACAGATAACACTAATTATTTAAATGTAGGTAGACTTCCACATAATTTATTTCCAAAGGAATGACATAAGATCATTAGAAAAATTTGGAGATTCTCATGGATCGACGCCTGTCTCTTCTACACAGGATTAAATCTCATCATTAGGAGATGTGTGCGAGAAGACGAGATCTACGAGATCTTAAAAGCTTGCCACAATGGTACATTTGGGGGCCACTTTGAAGATAAGAGGACTAGGTACAAGGTACTTCATCAAGGTTACTATTGGCCCATTATCTTCAAGGATGCAAAGGAATATGTAAAGAGGTGCGATAGCTTCTAGCGCATGGAAGGATCAGTGCAATAATACAATATGCCATTGCAATTACAATTGGTATTATAACCCTTGGATAAATTGATGTAGATTATTTTCAGAATGAAATGAAAGAAGATACATTACAATGAAATACTCATAAAATTGCTAGAAACAGATAAATACAACAATATATTATTTCTATTAATGAAATAAATGTACAAAGAATGTAAAAATACAAAGTGCAAGACTCACTAGAATGGTGGAAGCTTTATCTCCAAGTAGAGATGTGACAACTACACTCATTCACAAAAAGAAGATGAGTACAATGAGGCTCTGAAGGCATTTTTATGATAGACATGAATCCCAAAACCCTATATATCCAAAAACCTAACCATAGGAGATGAAGCACCACAAGTTATGTGGACCCCGTTGGGGTAAGTTAGTACATCGACTTCCCAGGGTCGTAACTTTTGCATACGATCTCCGTTTTAGATGTGTTATAGCTCGTTGGAAAGGTATTTTCGAGAAATACACATTATGCCATCAAAATCTAGCTCCATATACAATTTGACTATGGAAATCCAAGGAAATGCTGTTTAGGGCCCCAAAACGGTCCTGGAAGTACAAACAGATGCATTGACATGAAAACTTGCAAAATAATCAAGTTGGAATAGGTGGGCGGCCACCAATATCCACCTAGATGTTGTGTAGGGATTCAAGACATATGTGGAAGTGCAAAACCCAAAATTACAAATAAATGTCTTCATTATACAGAAACGTGTTGAACTGAAAACTATCAAGATGAGCTAGTTGGAATTTCAAACAGGTGGGTGGCCACCAATATCCACCTGGATTAGTCCTTCCCCCTTAGGAAGCAATAATATCCATTCCATTGAGTTCTTGGGGAAGAGGGGAAAGCGTTTTCTGAATCTGAATCTTGGTGAGATGCATGTCTTTTTGGAGAAGTTGCGCTACTTAGTCCTTGGAAGGCTATCACGAACCTGTTACTGGCGGGGTTGAATCTGTTCCACCAACCTTTTGTCTCTGAGCTTGACGGGGCATTTTTTAGGCACCATCTGATGCAGGAGCATCCACAACATCCGCAATTCAACATATCAACCAGCGCGAGGAGGAAGAGAATCGTACAGCTGGACAAGCCAGCAAACCTTTTTTCTTTTGATTTTTCATTTCACCTTGGTATTGTTGCGCCACCGTTTACTAAAGGCATTCAAAGCTAGGCGCACTCGTATTATGTTACAGATAGGAAGGTAGTTAATACAATTAAGGCTGGTAGATAGAAAGTAGCTGTAGATTAGACAGTCACTTTTCGAGAGGGAAAACGGAGTATAGACACCCTCCCTTGTATCATTGTATGAGATTATTATTCAGTATTAGCAGGAGAAGAAGGAAGATATAGAGCAGAGAGCTTGCGAAGAAACTCCATGTACAGACATTGA
>JZKD02S1673016.1:1149983-1173278 GCA_000966675.3 Picea glauca | reverse complement strand
TGAATTATTTAATATAAGTTTTTGCATAACAGGTTTCCCTTATTGCAGAGATTTATAAATCTTATAGTTGTTATGATTTTTTATGTCTTGTTTGTCCTGTAAACACTTCAAAGAGCAACACAACCAATCGTTTACGAAAAGCTTTGGATTAACCGGTGCGATTTTCCTTCCTCCGACCAGCTTCGAAGTCATCATACACAGGACAAATTGGGAGCGTTTCCAGGTCAATTAGTCGCTTATCTGTTTACTCTTTTTTATCAGTTTAGTTAGAATTAGTATATTAGATTGTTTAATTTTAGTAAATATATTAGATCGTTTAATTTCAATAGTTTTATTTATTTTTCATAAAATATAAAAAATCAGAAAACATATCTGGCTGTCTTAGGGCAGAAAACACATGAGTTTTGCAGGTTTTAATTAAATCTGTAGGTTGTTTATAGTGTACATTTGTGAATAAGTAATACTGCAGCTGGTAATTAGATAGTTGATTTGAGTTATTATAATAGTAATTAGTAGATTGTATATAATAGTTAGAATAGTTATATTTAGTTTTAGTTTAATTTAGTAGTTTGTTTTAATTAGATTACTGTGTTAGTTTGTTTGTTTTTAGTTAATTTATTTTATTGGTTTTATTTAGTTTTAGTTAGTTTTATTTGTTTTAGTTTTAGTTTAGTTAGTTTAGATTAGCTTTCTCTTTGGTTTTCTTAAAAGACCTTAGAGCGGCCAACAGAGCCGTTAAACTCGTCAGGGTGGTTCATTCAAAACGGATTGGGTTATTTAGACAACCCCAGACCGGTTCCACTCTCTCAGTTGACGTACGGTCAATTTCGCCTGTCAACAGGATTTAGGAAAACCCTAGAAGTGAAGAACCCACAATTACAAAGAAATTCCCCCATTACAGAGAAGAGTTCTAAACTGAAAATTTTTAAGATGAGCCAGTTGGAATTTGGAACAGGTGGGTGGCCACCAAAATCCACCTGGATCATTCCTCCCCCATTAGGAAGAAATTGTATTCATTGCATTGGGTTCCTTGGGAGGAGGGGAAAGCATTGTTTGAATCTGAATCTTGGTGAGCTGTATGCCTTGTTGGAGAAGTTGTGTTGCTTGGTTTGTGGAAGGATGTCATGAACCTATTGTTGGCAGGTTTGAATCCGTTCCACCAAACTGTTGTCTCCAGGATTGACGAGACATTATGTAGGCACCATAGTAGGAGAGGAAACAATATCTTCTTTCTCTTCTACAATATTCTTCTGCTGGATAGAAGGTGATAAGGTTGTACTGGTTGTAGTGGCCTTCTGTGCATCCTTTGAACATACTATGAAGAGGATGAATTTTTCAGTCTGAGAGATTACCTTGCAGCACTATTTTGGTGGAACAATAGTTAGAAATAACTCTGGTATCCTATACAGATGACCTCCCAGAGTAATAATGACACTACGGGGCCGAGACTCATAAACAACATGATGTTTACACATATATGGTTGGTCCAAAATAACATCATAGACATCAATAGGGTCAACATCACACACTACCTAATCCTTGAAGGGTTGGATGGCATAGGACATGTGACACTACTCGCTGACATGAAGATCTCGTCTCTTGTGAAGCCACCTGATGTTGTATGGCTGTGGGTGTGGTGTTGTCGACAAACCCAACTATTTGATGACCTTAGCTAAGATGAGGTTATTCTAGTTTCCTCTATCAACAATGAAATTCAATAGGGTCCCTTTCACACACATCTTTGAATGGAATACGTTCTCCCCCTCTTCAAGATTTACTAGTTCTTCTGGTTGAATTGTTGCGGTAAAAAAAATAGTAGTGGGGTCTGTGTTGATGATCTATCTATTTTCAATATTTTCTGGATCAGATTCTGAATTAGGGTTTGGCTCTTTTTCTTTGACCTCAACCACCAATGAATGTTTTGGGCGACATTCATCTGTGTTGTGTGAGGGGATTCTATGGAAGTCACACCACTTCCCAGTGTCATTCTTCGTCTTTCCTTTACCATTTTTTCCCCGTGTCTTGGACTGGTTGTCGGGAGGTTGTTCATTAGTACTGTCTTTACCATGCTTTGGTTGTTGTGGATTTGCAGACCTGAACTCCCACTTATTCTGGTGCATACATTTCTGATCGATTTTGACAACATATCGATAGACAACTCCCAATGATGAGATGTTTAGGAAATCCATTTTGGTTTGGATGTATCTATGTAGAGCCTGATGATATTTCAGAACCAGATGCCACTCAGAGTGTTTGATAACTAACTTGGTGCACAAGCTATGGAAAGTATTTGTGAACTCTGACACTATTTGGCTCTTCTCTTGCCATAGTGTGGTCCATCTCATGTACTAGTCTTCATAGTTATCAACAAGGTATTATTGTTCCTTGACTACACCCACAAAAAAATCCCAAGTGGGCTCAACCCCATATATTCCATACTCCTCTGTGGAACTTTGCTCCCAGTAAGTTTCCCACCAATGTTTGACATGGGGGAGAGCCTTGAGGAGTGCGAAGGTGATATTTTCCCTATCTGAAAAATTGTGAACATACAAATAACCTTCTATCATATTTAACCATTTTTCTAAGGAATCCGCATCTATCTGACCTTCAAATACGAGAATATAAAAATTAACTTATACCTTGAAGGTAGAGGTTCCTCCAAAGTGGTTGCTTAATGAAGATGCACCTGGTTCTATTGGCAGGTGTTGAAGGATGTGGGCAAAAATCTCCATCATTTTGTCCCTCTGTAGCGCGAGAGCTTGCTCAAGCAACATGTTAATATAATATTTTTCTCCACTTTTTTTATTTTCTTCTGCCATATAGGGTTTCTTGGGTGTGAAAGAGTGATTGTACTTAAGAGAGACAAGCTCGAGAACCAACTTTCTATACTCGGACCTCGTCGGAGATATACATTGATTTTTTTTTATCAAGAGCAGCCTTTTTTGATATCACTGATCCAAAAATGAAATGAAAGCAGAGATATTACAATGAAATACACATAAAAATTGATAGAAATAGAGAATTACAACAATACATGATTTCTATTAATGAAATAAATGTACATAGACTGTAAAAATATAGAGTGCAAGACTCGTTAGAATGGTGGCAACTTTATCTCTGAGAAGAGATGTGACGAATATGCTCATTCGTAAGAAGAAGATGAGTAAAATGAGGCTATGAAGGCCTTTTTATGATAAACATGAATGCCAAAACTCTAGACACCCAAAACAATAACCCTAGGAGATGAAGTGTGAAAATTCATGTGGGCCCCGTTGGGGTAAGTTAGTACATCAACTTTCGAGGGTCATAACTTTTGCATATGATCTCTGTTTTAGGCGTGTGATAGCTCGTTGGAAATATCTTTTCGAGAAATATGCATTCTTCCATTAAACTCTAACTTCATCTACAATTTTACTGTGGGAGGCCAATAAAACACTTCTTAGGGCCCCAAAATGACCCTGGAATTACAAAAAGATGTACTGACATGAAAAGTTCCAAAATAAGCCAGTTCGAATAGGTTGGAGGACATCGATATCCACCTGGATTCTTTATAGGACTTCAAGACAACCTTAGAAGTGCAGAACCCATAATTACAAAGAAATTTCCCCATTACAGAGAAACATGCTGAACTGAAAACTGTCAAGATGAGCCGGTTGGAATTTGGAACAGGTGGGTGGCCACCAATATCCACCTGGATAGTAAATGGGCCCTAGATTTTATGGTACCAATCAATCCTCATTTCCACCATAACTCCTACATCCCAGTGTGCATGGATTATGTCACAAAGTGTATGGAATCCAAGGCACTCCTGACTGTGACAGATCAAGCAGTAGCATGATTTCTTCATGAAGAAATCTCAACTAGGTTCGATATACCTTGGGAAATAGTTATTGACGAAGGGAATCAATTCAATTCAAGGAATAATTAAAGACATGATGGAAATATATAAGATAAAAAACAACGTTACTACACCATATCACTCGAAAACCAATGGACAAGTAAAAGGAAAACATAATTGTTGAGGCTATCATCACCAAGACTGTCAGACTACACGTCAAGGACCGGACCAAAAAACTCCCTGAAGCTCCACGGGCCTATAGAAAAATAGGGAGGACTGCTATGCTGCACCCCATATTAATTGGTCTATGGAAAGAGAGTACTATTTCCTATTGAAATAGAGATCTAGACACTTATAATAGTTGTACAACTTGGAATGGAATTATCTGAAGCTCATAAGTAGAGACTCCTCCTAATCAATGAACTAGACAAACTTTTCATCATTGCCTTGCACCAAACAATAGTAATATAACAAAAAATATCTTGGTGGCATGAGACTAGGCCTTATTATTCATATCCAAGTTCAAGGATTTCAAAGGGAAGTTCCGCACTCGATGACTTGGTCCTTATAAGATTGATACTGTATATGAAAAGAGAGCCATCAAACTTCACACCATTGATGGAGAAATAACTCCTCTGATGGAAAATTGACACATGCTTGAGTTACATCATAGACTCCTATCCAAGGAATCATTTTTGAGGAGGATCACTAGAGGATGGATCGACAATGACTTGGATATTGTTAACAAGAGGGGAACTCCTATTGAATGATTCATTCCTATCCAAAAAAAAAGAGAAAAAAAAGAAAAAAAATAAAAGAGAAGAAGATGATAATAAAATCCCATGTATGAAAACCGTTAGGGGCATATGTGGGGGCATGTTTTGTGAAAATAAGCTTATGCTAGCGTATGACATGTTAAAAAAAACAAAAAAAAACCAGAAGGGCACTTCATAGTTTCGTGATGGTTATGTCAGGATACTTCCGGTCATAAGTATTTTTACTAATCAAGTCTTTTCAGGATATGTAGGGGAGGATAATGTTGTTACTACAACTTCATTTCATAACCTTGGTGCTGCAACTCCATTTCACAACATTAGTGGTACAATTATAGAATGTTGTTTCTGCAACTCTAAATTCCAACTGAAGTATCGACAACCAATTCATGTAAACATGATTCCTATTGTGACACCATATCAAGTAACAATTTTGGACAACACATTGCGACAACTTTGGAGCACTGTTGCTGCAACTTTGACCATTGCTGCAACTCTGAGAACTATTGCTACAACTTGGGAGCATTGCTGCTGCAACTTTGAGCTGGTGCTACAAATTTCGATCCCAACAAGTATCCTAGCCATCTCGTGGGGCCAATGCACCAACACAATGATGGTACAAGCCATCATGACCACGTATGGTAAGTTATAAGGTACATATCCTGAAATCTGTAATGAACATGCATTGATTGACATTTCATGACATGATTTCATCACTCACCACCCCATCACACACTCATAATCACCCAGCCTATGACATAATTACCCCGTCACACAATCATTCCATTCCATAGTTTGAAATCTCCACCCTTTGGACTGTTCATTCTGTTTTGCGGTTGTAATTTGCATGAGATTTGAGTAGGAAGAATGGGGGGCTCATTGAACCCTAGGAAACCTACAAATATGATATTGTTGGAGGCATATGATAATATCAGAGGAATTTTCTAGCAAGGACATTGGATGGAGTATTTACACAAGCTACAAGGGTATGACAACGATGTGGCACTAAAATTTGCCATGAATTTAAGAGAAATAAGGAATGAAGTGGTAGGAACAATGGTACAAGTGACAATGGAGATGATAGTTAAGGTAATCAGGATTTCTCAGACAAGGTAGCACTGGTATTGTTTACGAAGACTTAAGCCTGAGATCCTGAAGCGATTCCTCAACCAAGGAGAAGCCCTAGTCAAGAAAGGAACATGGTTTGATAGAACCTCACTACCGAATCCATAGAAAGATGTTTCTATGGTAGTGCAGTGGTACATCACTTGTGAAGGCCGTTATGGGGTTGTATATCTACAATATATTTTCTTACTAGATCACCTGCAAGATGACAGACTTGTCAATATTCCATTTTTCCTTTGGAGAACGTTGTAGACCATGGCCACACTTGTGTAAAAATATGTCCAATCTAGGTAATCCCTCTCACACCAAAGGATCATAAAACTTCTGTTAGAGCACGTGCTGCACAAGGAGGGTAGGGTATGGAGAGATGTGGAAAGGGAACCAACAATTTCTATAACCCTTCCTGGAGAATCCATAGTTATTGTTACTCCACCTCAAGACAATGACACTGCAACTTTAGAGGCCGTCGCTACTGCAACTTTAGGGAACGAGGTTGCTTCAACTCCTAGAACTACAACCATTAAAGAAGAAACCCCTAACGGTTTTTCTGTAACTCCTCAATGAGATTAAGGAAGCTATGAGAGTGATATAGAGGTAACAAGGAGAAAACCTACAACCAAAAGATCGAGGAGGATGAAGAAAAGGACAATGTATGTGCCTACCCAAAGGAAGAAGAGGGTAAGAAACACTCCTAGTGATGCAACTTGGAAAAGGAAAACCCCTATTGCTACACAAGAACCAACATGGGGGGAATATGATGAGGGAGAAGTTGTAGTACAAGAGGGGGACATTGTTGTTACGCAATGTTACACATGATTTTGGTCATCTTGATGGTGTATTGAAGATGGTGTACTTAGGCGCCTAACAAGAACTTTCTCCTAAGAAAAGTGGAATTAATCCCCTTCCAGAAAACATATTTTCAAAGTGAGTTCGCAGGCTTCTTATAGCCTAGGGTGTGAGAATGACCCATTCTCGTAGGCCACCTTCAGCTAGGGTGCGAACTTCTCGCACTGTGTTCTATACTTAGGGTGCGAACTTGTTTTCAAGCTTGGAAAAAAGATGAAGTCTCGATGGTTCTAGAAGGGAATCTTCTAGAAAATGGGTTGGCATTCAAATGGTTATCATTTTACTGGTTTCACTGATTTGGTGGGATCATTCTCACCCATGTAACCATCTCATCCTCTCTTATATATTGATAGGATTCTCATGGAAAAGGTTAAGCAAGATTAATTGAAGAATTGGTGAAGGAATTGTGTGAAGAACCCAGCTTGAGCAGAAATCAGGAGACTCTAGTAGGTCTATCAAGAGGAATTGGATATTCTTCATGCAAGGACAGAGCTAGTGTGTGTTTTGGAACCAAGAGTCACCAAAAGGAGGCTTGCGACATCAAGGAAATCAGATTGTATCTTCTAATTTCGATTAATATGATACAACGACATGTCTTTTTCCCATAAAGTCATTCTCACTTTATTGTGTAACTCCTTGATCATACACATAAGTTGACGATTAAATACATTTTGCTATCTTCACTTTGGTTGGTTTGTGTTGTCTTGGTCTTGACCTCATGAGAGCACCAGAGCGAAGCGAGAGCAACAATGATCCTAGGAAGCATTACGAAGGTATGTCACTTGTTCCTCCTTATTAGTTAATTAAATGGTCATAACTTAGGGAAAGAGTCATGTCTTATCCTGTTTTGTTCTAGATCCAGGTGGATCTAGGGAGATTTGTTAGTGTCTGCACCTACCGATTAGTCCAATAACACACAAGAACCAACAACACACAAGAACCAACAGGGGAAAGTCACCATGTTAATACACAACAACTAGTGAGAATGATGGGGGAAGGTCAAAGCTCTGCTGGGCCTACGCTTGATGAGGAGACAATGATAGAAACCTTGCTGTAACACAAGAACAAACAAGACAAACTTTAGGAGAGGGCCTTGCTACAATTCTAGAGGTCTACCTAGAAGAAGAAGAAGTTACAAATCCAAAATAAAATGATGTCACTGATGCCCTAGATCTAGAAAAGACAACCAATATCAACAAATCTAAAACAATAAGCACCCCTTTGCTTGTGCCCTTATATGTATCACTTTTAAGGAAGAATAAGACACTTGAGAAGAAGAACAAGAAGCTTCAAACCAATGTCAATTTATTGGGAGATGAAATCAAGAGGAGAGGCATTTGAATAGGTTAGACTACCTTGCCCAGGAAACAAGATCCATTTTTGCAAAACCAACAGAGGAAAATCACCTTGATGTCACACAAGAACCAATTGAGGAAAGTCACCCTACTGTCACACAAGAACCAGAAAAGGAAAGTCACCATGTTGTCACATAATACCAACAAAGGAGGGTCACCCTGTTGGTACACCAAAACCAACATGGGAGGCAAAAGATAAAGCAACAATGATAGCATAAGAGAAGGACCCTGCTGTTACACAAGAACCAACAAGGGGAACTTTACAAGAAGGCCTTGATGCAATTATGGAAGTATACCTAGATGAGGAAGAATTTTCTACTCCCGAGGCAGAGAAAACTGATTATGGCATCAACAACCTCTAAGGGCATCACACCCTCTTAGACTCAAAATGGATGTTTGGTTGCATAGGGACATGCAACACATTCGACTGGGGGGAGATGATGGGTGCTCATATTGACATCTTTGTAGTACTCGTCCAATACCTTTTTGTACACCCTTTTCCCATTTCCATTCCATCTTAATACCTTTTTCATTCACAATGATTCATTTTTGGTCAAGGTATAATTATTTTCTTAACATGCTATTTCAATACTTATTCTTATGCATTTTCAGGAGATTATCACCTTTCTGTGCTAACAGTTGTATATAGGAAACCTGGATGCACATGTACCTTTCAAATGCAATATGAAACTTCTGTGTATGAGCTACTGCAACTCTCACTATTACTATGACTCTTGCCTCACCATTGCTGCGACTCTTACCACAATACCATTGTTGCAACTCTACGAACAAGTGCTGTAACTCCGCGTTTGCTGTAACAATGCACTCTCAACTTGAGTGTAGCCGCTGCAAATTTGGGTTGCTGACACTATTGCTGCAACTCTTCGTTGCTATGACTCTTGCTATAGGACTGTTTTTGCAACTCTAAGAATGGGTGATGTAGCTCTACACCTACTGTAACAACACATCAGTCAACCACACAAGCTGTCATTTAAGGATCAACCATGAATTAAAATAACCAATTCCTTCACGCATGAAAATGACAAAGGAAATTGGGTGCCCAAAGAGGAATTAATGACTCAATCGTCACTTGTCATACAACTGATTAAGTCAATAGATGCTTGATTTGGCTATCTTTTGGAGAAAACGATGTAACGAGATTGAACAAACTGATTCTTGTGGCTATCCATCGATTCCTATGATTAATTTAGAAAGAAACTTTTATATATAAATACCCCCACTCTCTTTGAGCCAACAAGAGGCAGAATAAAGTTAGTGAACATGAAATCCATTGTTGTATTGATTTGTGCATTTTTCTGCCATATAAGTCTCGGTTTATTCTTGTCCATGTGATGGTGTGTTGAGCATTTAGTGCCTTTCTATGTTCATGAATCAATACCTCATCTAAGGAGGTAGGCCCCCCTCCTTAGTTCGATATTGTCTGTATTTTCTGTATTTTATAGAAGTAGCTTTAGTTGAATTTCTTTATTTCCAACAATTTCTCTATTTAACACTTTGCTGTAACTCTGGTATTTTTCTATTGCTGCAACTCCTGTCGCCGCACCTCCGTGTGAACATTGCAGAAACCTATTTTCTGAATAATGGATTTGTAGTTGTAGCATCTCTTATATATTTCTTTTATTTCCAACAATTCCTCTATTTAACACTTTGCTGCAACTATGGTATTTTTTATTGTTGCAATTCTTGTTGCCACAACTCAATGCCGACATTGCAGAATCATGTTTTCTGACTAATGAATGAGTAGTTGTAGAATATATTATACATTTATTTAGTGCTATGTGGAAACTCTAACATCTCTTTTGCTGCAACTCTTGTTGCTACAACTCTGCACTCACATTACAACATTTTTCTTTCTGGCTAACAATTGTTTTGTTTGCAGTTCAGGTTAGTTTATTTCCTTTGTTTACAACCTCTGTTCATGGCACAATGTGGTTTGATTTCTACAATTTGAGGTTTGTTTCATTTTAGTACACGATCCATCATATGTATATCACATTAATCAATATCATTCTACTACTTGAACAAGTCACCTTTGATTCCCGTGTGATTTATTTCTTGCAAGAGTGATATTTACTTTCCTACAAGTGTGACATTTACTTTCCTGCAAGTGTGACATTTACTTTCCTGCAAAAGTGTGCTTCTATTTATGCAAGTGTGAATTCGATTGCAAGAGTGGTATGGTTTAATTTGGTGACTTGATAAAGAAGATTTATATTTTTCCTTGTGACATTCATTTAGAATTACTACAACCCACTAGCAATTACAACATCATACTTGCATATACGGTGCACGACACTTCATAAGTTATATATGATCCCAGATTGATAATTAAATGTACAACTCTTCAGTTGCTTACTAAATTAATTGGGAAGTGATTGAAAAGTCTGTCAGACCTCATAAGGATGGAGGATGGATTTAGTGGTGGCAAGCGGCCATCATTAGGATAACCTATGTTATGACCCAATAGGAGGGATCATATAATATATGCATGAGTGGACCAAATAACCAAATCAACATAAAAATGAACCTATTTAGTAATGCCATGCTTAAATCAAGTGAAATAGTGAATGAATAAGAAACCTCTTAGAGGGGGAAATTTCCTATTACAAGATATCAAATGCACAAGATAGGATCATCCTTCAAATGAGTCATCCTTAGAACCCTTGTATTGCACTAATTTGGGGTCTACTTTGCTAGCTGAATTTGCACTTTATGTAAATCAGATTTCATTTCATCTCTAAGTTTTGTAACACCATTCTATATCTACTTTAGACTCCCACAAGTATGATTCATTTTCATGTTTGAAAGAGAAAGTTAGGTCCATGCTACCCAAAACTATTTTTTTTGGTTCCTTTCAGGTGAGTAAACTTGTACAGATTGCCACTTTGTCAATATTTCCCTAATACGCCTGAAATTTGGACATGAAATACCTCAATGCATATTCTATCCACTCCCACAAGTGGCACTCAATTTAGAACTCATAGTTGTTTTATTGAAACCACATGTTTAAGCCTCATTTGAGGACTAGATAAACACATGTTGATACTTGAATCCGTTAGGACCGAAATGACAACCTCACGAGGACGCAAATCCTCCTGCGTTTTTATAGAGGTGGTACTCCTCTGTCAAAAAATTATAAATTTGGGACTTTTAAAGAAGTCCGTCAAAGGAAAGTAAAATAAATATAACAAAAAATGGAAAATATTTATATTTTTCTTTTAAAAAGAGATTTCCTGAGAGTGGACCAAGAAACACAAACATTCATGCATTTAAAGAAAATAAACATAACTTCCTCACATACATCATAGTAGGAATACAGATTTATGATCACGTAAAAACTAAAAGAAAATCATCCACATGCATAAGAGAACTTTGACAGAGTAGTACATGGGAAAATCAAATGGATATAATGATAGGTCCACCTCAAATACTTTATATTCAAAAAAACTAGGTTACTAAGTAAAATCGAGATTGCTCCCAAAATAACTCTCTTGGAATTTAAAAAAAATATATAGTTCATTGCATACTCTCTGAAGTTAAAATGCGTTTGTAATAATGAATAGGATTGGGGATCCCATAGACCATAAAAAAATATGTATAATAATGAAGCTCGTAGAAAGAATAAAGTGGGCGGTGAAAGGAAGCAAGACCTAGACAGAAGAAAAAAAAGGAAAATATCAGTTTTCGATTAAACCTTTCTATTTAAAGAGGTGGAGTAACTGGATGAAGAGCTTGATAAAGAAAAAAAATGTGATCAATATGATGGTATCTCATGGATTTTCACTTGCTTGCTGATGTCCTTTTATGGCTCTCCTCGGCGGTTATAGGAACCATCTCAACCGTCCTTTTCCCTTCATTAGTAAGCTTGTTGATAGCCTTTTTGAACCACTCCTTGATGTAGTTCCTCATTGGTGCCACGTTGATTTCATGACGGATTTTAATATTGAAGAGTTCGCCTTCCAAGTCCCTTAGATCAATAGAAATGTTTCGCAAGGCTTCTTCAATATCTTGATTTTTAATCGAATAATCAACTAGCTAGTTTTCCACGTCATCTTCACCATATTCAAGAATGCCATAGAATTGTTCAAATGAAAACCCTTTAAATATCTCAACTTGTTCATAAAATGCTTGCTTGGTCAAGAACAATGAGTTAAGTATAAATTTGGGGTCTTGGAACTCATTGGTGTTGCCATCTAGATCTATCTCAGTTAGCTTCTTGAATAATTCCTCTCTTCTAGTTATGGCCTCGCTGCATGCTTGAACAATAACATTCAAGTATTTTACCTTTTCCTTCCAGTAGCCGTTTAGTTGTTTTATTTGGTTCGGAGAAGGGAGATCCTTGTCTCTTATTTTCAATTTTGTCATATTAGTAAATTTAAAATCATATGGTACAACCGCATCAAGGTAGAAACCTTCCTCATTTTTCAAATTTGCTTGCAAATATTCATGAAAAAGCATGTGCTCTCGTTCCAAAAGAGACCATGCTCTTTGACATCTCCCAAGCCTCTGTTAATAATTCCATTACTTTCTTGATATTCTTTTCCAGATAGCCTCAGGTGGATGTGAGAAGGCTTGCTGATCCTTTTAACTTTTCCATAGGCGTGGTAGGCCTGATCATTGCTAAAGGACTAGAAAGTACTGGAAGGGGCATTAAAACTTCCTCCAATTCTTTGATTTTCTGTTTTAACCTGACATTCTCCACTTCAAGGAATCCAACAGAATTGTCTAGAGCGTCTTTAGTTGCTCAGTGTATCTGGGAAATTTGGGAAGGCCGCATGTTCTATAGGTTAATCTATGAACGAGATTTCTCCTTCTTATTCTTTACATCTCTTTTCTCAATAATCAAATTTTTGGATTCGCTGTAAAAAAAACGCTCTGAAATGCCAAAGACTCTTCTTCGTCGAAGGTCTCGATCTCAATTATTTACATATGAGGGTTCTGGTGAGCAGTGTTCTCTAGTTGGTCAACGTTGGGGAACACTTTCTCGATGTCAATTTTGAGTTCCATATACTCCAGGGAGAGGTCATGGATATCACCTTCTCCTCGAGGTCCCTCCTCTTCTTGCACAATGTTTTTTCTTTTCTTCCTCAAGGGAAGTTTATGAGAACTTTAAATTTTTCTAGAAGGAGGGTTCTTATGTCCTCCTCCCCCTGAAGAACTGTGGGTTACTTTATTACTTGGGTAGGCTGTTGTAGCGCTACTCCGAGATGTTGTACTCTTTGGTGTGACAATCAGGGATTGTGCAATTTTCTCACCTTGACCTTTTCCTCTTTGCTTGTACGACTCATTAGTGTTGAGTATTGTCTCCAGGTCACCGATGTCATGAGTGGGAGTTCTTGAGGGAATGTCTCCGTATTCATTCAGAATAGTGTTAATGAAAGAATTATTGAAACCAATAGCCAATAGATGTTATACAAAAATACCACTAGGGTCGAACCCTTTTAATTTTTCAGCATATTTTAAATTGAGGCTATGGAAGTGGCCCGCAAATTCATCAATATTGTTCATATTTATGAATATGAAATCCCTGACTTTCCAAGGTAGAGGTATGAATTGTTTTTTTCTCTTTTCATGGAAAAAATGCAACCAATAGTTGTACTGCCTTGCTATTTCAGCGACAAAAATTCTGTCAGATATGTGGCATGGAAGGAAGGAAGGATTTTCCTTGGATCCAAAAATCCTTATAACGTTATAATTTTCCATTTGTTCTAGTGTCTCCTTCCTATCCAGAAACTTACTGGATTGGTCAGACATCCGAGGAGCGTTCTTTCCAAACAATTGTTTTTTGAAAACTAAGACAAAATCATTAAAAACTTCATAAAAATGCTAGGAGGCCTTGTGCCTCCATAATGTTTGATACCAGAAGGTTACTGGGTCGAATTCATAGTTTACATTCTTGCACATAGATAATCTCAGGAACTGACAGCAATGCGCTATCATGAAAACCAAATAATATGACATACATAATTTCTTCTTCTTCTTGTATTGAACCAATTGGAAAGAGATTTCAATGGAAATCAACCTACCCCAATCAAAGATGGCATGTTCCTTGACCATAAAATAAAGAATGTAAATAATCATCCAGGAGATGCTGGCCGTGGTTTCTTGTCCTGTTATCCTCGTAAAAATCTATCCAATTTCTCGGAAGATATTTTTAAATGAGCCAACTTGCAATCTTGTGATGTCCTCGGGGACGACCATTGGGTTCTATAGGAATTCAAGTAAGAGGTATAGTCCATTTTCATTCTTTTTCAAGAACTCCCTGCAATATTCACCTTTGAAGGTGAGCGTTGGCTCAGGAAGCCTCAACATCTTATGGAAAACCTGAGGTGATAGAGAGACAAGGGAATGGTCCTGCAACTGGATGATTCATTGGTTTGGAATGTATCTCTAAGCACACTAGGTGACCAACTCCTTAGAATAAAAAACTTTCGAGACACAAAATGCGCGTGTAATTCCAGACACCCATATTATTTTCTTTTGGGGAGAAGGTGATGAATAATAGGAATATTCCCTGGACCACTGAAAAATCTGATCCCCGCACCCAAAAATATTCAATGTATCTCCATAGAATTGTTGTCAAGTTTCTACCATAAGTTTTTCTTGAACGTTCCCTTGCTCCAAATTATGTTAAGAATGAATTCTGGAGGGAGATGATATAATTCTCTGTAAATCATGTTTTAATGCATTTTAATAGGAGATCTTCTCGAGCCTTTCACTTATTATTTACCATCCTTTCGAATCTGTATGGTAATTTATTAGCATTAAAATCATAGTAAATGTGCATTGGTAAGGGCGTGAAGGTGGAGGGGATGGACGGGGGAAATATGTGACTTGGGATTTTTGTGAACTCAGGAACCCACGAACCTGAGAGCCCACGATGGTATGAGGAACGAAATTGGGCAAGTATGGAACGACATGACAATAATATGGATTCATGTAGGAAGAATGACACTTAGGAAGTTTGGAGAGTCCTGAGATTGAAATGTAGATCACATAACTCTTTGGTGCAATGTGTCTATCACGGAACACGGGAACAAAAAAACTCGATCCCCTCAACCCGCGATCTTAGAATCGGCTTAGTATGGAACAACAGCCCACGATGGTATGAGGAACGAAATTGGGCAAGTATGGAACAACATGACAATAAGATGGATTCATGTAGGCAGAATGACACTTAGGAACTTCGGAGAGTCCCGAGATTGAAATGTAGATCACGTAACTCTTTGGTGCAATGTGTCTATCACGGAACACGGGAACACAAAAACTCGATCCCCTCAACCCGTGATCTTAGAATCGGCTAAGTATGGAACAACACAGTGGCCAGTCAGACTCATGATGTGAAGTTGTATATGAAGGTGAGAAATTGTAAGTCCACCAACCCAGAAACCTGCGGTCTAAAAATGCGACTAAGTGTTGGAACTAGAAAGGGATTGTAAGAGGGAAAAACAAGAAAAGGGAAAAATGGGTAAGTGTAGAAGGGGGAAAAGAAAGGGAGAAAATAATTTAGGAGAATATAAAAGGGGAGGGATTTTTTCGGAATGGGGAAATGACCTCAACAAAACCCTAACTTGTATGGTATGTAACTCTACAAATATATGTTAGCCTCTTTCTCATATACAATCATTAAGTCTTAGTATACCACCTTTGTATATTTCACATGCTAGGATATAGTTGTTATCCTAAGTGTGTTTCCAGATTCCTATAGTTCCTCCTCCTAACTTATCTCCTGATGAGGTGTCGATGTGAGAAAAATTGAGGTGGTTTCATTATTGTATTATATATTTGTATCATTATGATGAATACAATGTTGAGAATTATGGCTTGAGGCCTTTTCCGCCAATCTTGTTGTCCTAATATTCTTATGCTCAATTTCTTCAATTGGTATAAGAGAAATTATGATCTTAGAAGCCTGGTAACATATTGGTAGTTTTCCATGGGAGGTGAGGTGCACTCCAAGTCTGCGTGGTGGAAAAATTACCTTTGAATCTTCGTTTTGCAATTTTTGTATGCCATCAATCAAGTTATGTCCCAGATTAGTGATTGAATCTGCCCTCCTCACGGATCTACATATGTATTTGCCCCTCAACAGATCAATGGTTGTGGTTGTGAATTATGCAGATCTAAAATCTATTGCTGAAACCCTCACCAGATTATGAGTTCTCCAGATCACAGTTCCTATAGATATCTATATTAGATTAGATCCCAAAGAAGGTTGATGAAGAAGGCGCTTGCTCTTTTCTTAATATTTGTTCTTTCATCTTGGAAGTGAAGGTTATATTCATCATTTCCATTTCATTTTATTTTTTAAAACAACAAAAATGGATCTGCAACTTGATGTTGCTAGCTTCATATTTAGAGGTTGCATGCACTTGGTAATTAGAACACGATCTAGAATCTGAAAAACTAGTGCGATCAAGAATTTTTATTTTGTGATTGCTATGATCTAGTGTGATCCTAGTGATTGTTTCCAAGTGCACATTCAAATTTGAAGAGATCACTCCTGAGCCAAGGTGTGGCTATAGTCACAACTCTAGAGTGGAAGTGTGTAGAAGGGTCCCAAACTCGAGCTCATTGACTTACGAGTCCCTTAATCCTTAATCAAAAGGATGGTCCCAAAAAAAATAATTGAAGAGGAGACCGATCCAAAGGTGGGAAGTGTTGAACTGTGGACTCTCGATCCGGCCTCCCCTCTATACTTACCAGCCGAATCATATTTACATTTAGTTCCAAGAATTGTTCACGGAGCCCACATTACACGTTCGAAATCAGTGTCCATAAGATTGGGTACTTGCACTACATTATACTGACGTGGATAGGCATAATCCCAACACCAATTCACCATCATTGAATGTATTAGAGCAAATACCATCCTGTGGGTTGTTCCTCTTCTTGCAATAAATTGACTATAACAAAGGGTTTTTGCAGTGTTGCCTGTGCATATTTAAGCAACACGAGAATTTGAATGAATATGAAAAAGGAGAATAACAGATCACGCTAGCGATAATATCGCTAGACCCTGTTATAGGCATTGAAATCACATATTTTTGAGGTATTCAAACCTGTCTTGGATTCCTTTATCAAAAAATTTTGATTCCATTTTTTTGACAAAGACCTGTAATGACCGTGTGAGTCAAATCGAGTGGGATTTTGGTGAATAAAGCACATAGATTTTGACTGGGGTAGAGAAATTGGTCCAGAGATCTCACCAAAAATCTATTTGCAGAGAGGAAGAACACACATATAGATACACCATTTGGATATCTATGACAAAGAAATCCACCATCCAGTGATATGCCACACTAAAAATATGCCAATGATCTAGCCTCCCATGCGATTTAGTATCCCATGTAGTATTTTGTGGGATTCAACGCTTTCAGTTGAAGTATAAGGTGCCAAATATTGCACATAATTCTTAAAGTACAGATTTTTTGTTAAAGACCATTCCAAACCAATTAAAAAGGACCTAAATGCCCATTTTTTCAACTCTTCATAGTGTGTTGTGATGAATTTTTCATGGATGCTTTATATGGATTTGAATCTTTAAAGTTTTTAAAGAGTATAAAATATTATGATAAAAACATTATTTTATATCTATGTAACTTTATGAAAGTAGAGTGAAATGACTTTATGAAAGTGGAGTGATAAGAGGATTTATCTATGGTATTCATGTACATGAAGATTCATAGTTTAGGAGGAAGCTTAATCCCAATGAGTCATTGAAATTTTATATTGTTGATGAAGACCAAGATAGATTCAAAATATATTTGAGCACTCTTATTGTAAGAGCAATACTCATAATAAAATTGAAGTCTTTTTCTCTGTGTCCTAGATCCGCCCAAAATTGAATAAGGGGATCTTAGGTACACCTTGTGTAGTGTGTGTTGGTAATTTTTTAATGGTTGTCTTATCCCACATACATGGAGTACAAATAAGGTTAATGAAATAAACACACAATCAATGTCAGTGAAACACATACATTCAAGAACAATCAAAGCTCTCAATTAAGAAGCAACAAAGATATCAAATTGGAAATCACATCAACATTGGACACATCAAGATTATAATCAAGGACTCAAAGAATCATCAAATTTGAAGATCAAGTCAACTTTGAAATTGACATTTATTGTAAACTTGCAACTACTATTTTTTTGTAAGTAATCAAGATCAACTATAATTATTTTGTAAGTGTCCAATCAAATCAAGTTGAATTTATTTTTAATTGGGTGCATTCTCGGTTGAACCCGACACCCAAGATTCATTGTAATTTTGAGTCGAAATTGACAAGATTGAGTAGTTTAACTCAAATCATTGTAAACATCACAAGTTTGGATGGATTTTTGGTGGTAACCGACATCCTCAACTTCTTGGAATAAAGAAAGAAAACTTCAAGTGAGCGTGTTCAAATGGAGCGAAGTCGTGAATTATTAGAGTCACTGAACACTCTAATAAACACCATCGAAGACAACACCATGATATTGAGCAAAACAAATCTTCAATCAATGCTAATTTGTTTGCAAGTGACACAAGCTAAAGTTAAACTTGTTCAATCTCTATCCCAACTATTGAATGATGAGTTGACTAATCTCAAAATCAACAACCAATGAAGTATTCTGAACTAGTTTTTGTTTAGCACAACCCTCTCTATAATGATGATGATGATAATGATGATCAACAGTCAGTGAAGGAGAACCTCAACAAGCCAAATTTAGAAGCAACTTGCAATGAAGATGAATCAAAAGTAGAAGATGCCAAAGCACAGAGTGATACAACAAGTATAAGTAAAAGTAAATGTGAAGCACACCATCAAGTACAAAATTCTCTTTCCAAGCCCATCATCAAACCCTGGGAATAAATCGTTTACAACAAGAATATAGCAGGACTAGGATATGAAAAGGAAGTTACCTTTCATATTCCTGATAATTCTAGACCAATCAAATTCCAAAGTGCTGGATTCCTTCAAGAAGCTTCAACTTCACTTGTTCAAGTTCAACATCAGAATGATAGGTGCCAACATTGTAATCGAGTTGGTCACATGGAGAATCAATGTTTTGATCTCCATCCTTGCCAACATTGTGGCAAGCATAACCATTCTTTAGAAAGATGTTCAACATTGAAGAAACCTGCAAGATTGAGGATTCACTATGAGTGGATTGATCCTTGGAAATGGTCATCAACAACCAAGCGATTATATAAGTCTTATCGAATAATTCAATCTCAAGTAAAGACCAATATTGTATCACATAAAATTTTTGTACCTCGCATAAGTGGTCCCCTTATGGCGTAGCTTTTGAGCATGGCCCTCACGAGACGAGATAACATGTGGTTGTTTCTGCATGCCCACTTTGCGTTGTACTCAAATGGAACAAGTATGGTACTCTCTTGAGCATATAAGGGGGGAGTACAATGATGAAAATCTCATGCACCTTAAGGGGGGGGAGTTCAAAATTCTAGTGATGATGGTTCATGAAACCACTTGTGGTCTCTCCTTTCAATTGACAAAGTGGGGAATTGATGATGGAATTATAGATGATTGCCAGACTGAAAGTTTCGACAACAAATATGCCAGATGGGCATCGAATTTTCCATATGGGCAACTGCGGTCTATAGATGACAGACTTTGGCAGAATGATGGTTCAATATCGAATCATACACAAGGATGCTGATTTTGAGAGAAACAATGTGGACATTTGGTTCACCTAGATGGTCATTGGACCTAGGAGAGAACAAATGGATCCTTCTGCATTGCAACTTGGAATTGATTGAGTTGTCAGGCATTTCCAGGGATGTGTAAGAATTACAGCTGATTCAATTCTCTTTTTTCTCTCTCATCATATTGGAGTTCACATCAGTGAACAAATTGTTGACATTCTGGCTCACATGATTACACAGTGAGACTTTCCAGATTTCTCAGCATCCAAATTTGGCGGTTTTTCAGGCAGTTCTTCATTGCGGCTCAACTCAGGCGTTTCAACATGAAGACATGGAGATATACCAACTTATGCACCTGATTTGTTGGTATTTTTGTTTGGACTTATGATTGAGGGGGGGATGTTAGCCTCTTTCTCATATACAATCATTAAGTCTTAGTATACCCTTTGTATATTTCACATGCTAGGATATAGTTGTTATCCTAAGTGTGTTTCTAGATACATATAGTTCCCCCTCCTACCTTATCTCCCGATGAGGTTTCGATGTGAGAAAAATTGAGGTGGTTTCATTATTGTATTATATATTTGTATGATTATGATGAATACAATGTTGATAATTATGGTTCGAGGCCTTTTCCGCCAATCTTCTTGTCCTAATATTCTTATGCTCAATTTCTTTAATATACAGACTCATATTTTGAAATTTTAACTCAATGTACTTCTCTCTTTCCTTTATCAACCCTGAAATTTCCACGTAATTATAATGATCCAAAAAAAGTTGAAGAGGAAATAATAATATGACTCGATGACAAGAGAACAACCAAGGATTGTTCTCTATGATTTCAAATGTTATGCGCTAAATACTTGAACTAGCATAAAAAACTAGAATATCTGATGTACGCTAGATACAGGCATGGAGTAGAACTCCTAAAGTGATAATAGAGATGAGTTATACAATAAATCCTTATTTAATAGGAGAACCTCCTCCAAATAACCCCAATACATTCATATATCCAAATCATATGTTCATCCCTCATAATGAGTATATTGACCTCTATATTTTAATCTTTTGGGCTGCTTTGAAAGTGTTTACACCATGCTAGGGGTTCCTTCATGTGATATGTGGTGTATGGTGAAACCCTATCCCCTTAGTTGTATCTTAGAACTTTTGGTTGACGACATTTGGAGAAAATTCTATGGAGGGTTGTTTGACCTTGGTCTTGGCGCTAGAGTAAGGAACCACTCGAGGATGAGGTTATATTATGTGGTATTTCTTGCATGCGAGGTGGATATACCTTCGAAGAGGAGCACTTGGAATTGGGAGGGAGGATAATTGGCCCTATTATTGTTGGGACCACTTGGCATGCCTTAGGAGGTTGAACGCTTGATTTGAGGATGCTTGGGTTGAGGGAACATTATTTGAGGTTGATGGTGGACAAGGAAAACATATGTCGAGGATGATTTTTTGAGCATTGGATGCTTTCCTTAGAGAGTGAGGAGCTTTGTGATGAGGAGCTCTTGAACCTTGGAGCCTATTATTGGAGAGAACACCACTTGAGGAGCCATCTCTTGACATGTGTACGCCTCAAAAATGTTGAAATTTTGAGACTTTGAATTTTATTGCAAATTCAAAAATTTCACCTCAAACTTGAGGTTTCCTAATTCTATTCCTTGTGAAATTTTAGCCTTAAGGGAGAACCTGAAATATTGAATTACAACATCAAATACTTCTCTTCTCTTCAACACAAATCACAAGGTAGCATAAGAAAACAACTATCAATAAAGTGTACTTCAATGCAATAATGTTTCTGCGCTTCTAGCACTCTTCCCAAGCAAATTATAGATCTGAAAATGAATTGTTACAATATCTCATAACAATAGTAAATATGCCCCTTGAGATTCTAGATGTGTGTTAAATCACTTAACAAATTCTACTCAATGTTATGTCAAATTAGCATGCATAACCAATAGTAGAATCTATCCGATCATGAAAATAACATACATTAAAATTCAAATATGCAAGTACTCAAAGTTTAGACAGATGGAACACTTCATAAATATATATAATATGAAGTACAAGTACATACCACAATTCAATACAACATGGTACAAGTCAAGCTCTCCAAACCCTAGTTAGGGAATCCACCAAAATAGAAAACCTAGCCACCAACTCCTCCTAGCTAGGAATCTCTCCCAATGCTAGTTGTTGCACCAAAGATCCAAAAGAAGTAAGTATAACACATTGGAAAGTCCTCCTTGGCACCGTCACTTGCATCACATAAGTGTACAAGATAATCTTCATCTATCGTCTCCACATCAATAACTCCAAGTAGCAAATGGGGTTTCTAAATGCCACAAAACCCTAGTCTTTATCTCTCACAAGAACTACTAGATCAAGTGCTCCCTTTGTTTCTCTAGGGTTTATCCCAAACCCTAAGAGCCCAAGTGTTCAAGACAAAGAGAGAAAATAAAAATTAAGAAGAGTACAAAGAGACTAGTTCTCTCTATCCCTTACATCTATAACACAAGTATGTGATTACATGAGTGAACAATAATGAATTATACATGATGAAAATTCTCTCTCCTCTCTTTATTTATATGAAAGGAGAGGGAGGCTAGTGATAACAAATGGACCTAGTCGAAAAAAAAAACCTAACTAAACAATATATAGGCCCACATGCGAAGCACTCCAACTCTAAGTGACACACATCAAGATCCAAGGCATGCATATCCAACAAGAAAGGGTCCAAGGTCTTTGTAAAATCAGGAAGGGATAGGATTGGAGTGGTGCACATGGACATATTCAAGGTTTGAAAAGCTTGAGCAGTGGATGGAGTCCAAGTGAAAGAGTTATTTTTTAGGAGTGCAGTGAGAGGTGCTGCAATCTTTCCATAATTCTTAACAAACTTGCGATAATAACTTGTTAAGCCCATAAATCCACGCAATCTTTTGAGAGTCTCTGGGTGAGGCCAATCTTGCATAGCTTCAATCTTTTTAGGATCCACCCTAACACCATCCTTTCCAACCAGATGACCCAAGTACTCAACTTCTAAGGCACCAAAATCACATTTAGACTGTTTCAGGAAAAGTTGGTGCTGAGAGAGTAGATGGAGAACTTGATCCACATGAACAAGATGGTCTGTCTAGGTTTTTCTATAGATGAAGATATCATCAAAGAAAACTAAGACAAAATGACAGAGAAAAGGACGAAAGACATGATCCATGAGGCTTTGAAAGGTGGAGGGGGCATTACACAAGCCAAAGGGCATGACCAAAAACTCATAGTGGCCCTCATGAGTTCTAAAGGAAGTCTTGGGAATGTCTGCCTCTTTCATACGTATCTGGTGGTAGCCCGAATGAAGATCAAGTTTAGTAAATAATTGGGTGCCACTTAATTCATCCAAGAGGTCATCAATGATAGGAATGAGAAATTTGTCTTTAATGGTAAGTTTGTTGAGGGAACGGAAGTCAGGACACATTCGCCAAGAACCTTCTTTCTCTAGGACCATGACCACAGGAGAAGAGTAGGGGCTAGTACCAGGGCAGATAATGCCTGCATTAAGGAGTTCCTAGACCATTTTCTCAATTTCATTTTTTTAGGAAAAGGGGTGATGATACAGACGGATATTGGGAGGAAGGATTCCAGGTACAAGGGGAATGGAATGATCATTAAAACCATAGGAAGG
>JZKD02S1673016.1:1121642-1133918 GCA_000966675.3 Picea glauca | reverse complement strand
AAAATAAAATCTGTGATAAAGACAATTTTGGACAACTAAAAAACTTCATATATGTGTATATAGGTGAAGTTCATGTACATACCATAGCTTCATCCCAAGGCTAGTACAACCCTTTAACTCCCCAAAAATTTATCTAGGGAAAACCAAGAAAACCCTTGTTCACACCAAATAGCTCCAACAAGAAGTATCACACAAGCATATCCTTTAAGGTAATATGTCTCTTCTTCTTCACTTCAACAACTACAACCTAGGGTTTCATTCCAAAATCCTAATCTCCAAGTATCCAAGGGATGAAACCCTAACCCTAGTATTCAATATGTTCCAAAATCTCTAAGAAACCCTAGTGACTCCAAGACAAGAAATATAAAGTACAAATGAAGATGCACAAGATACAAAAAAACTAGTGCTTTTCTCTTAGTCACATCTTTAACACAAGATATTATGGGGTCAAATGTATATGTAATGGGGTAAATGTATATGTAATAGTGGTTGGCCTAATAAAGGGGCTACATGTGAAATGTGTGAATATGTATATATAGAGATTATATAGTCATTATTGAGGGGATGATGCGATTTGGATAGGAATGTATTGGGGTATTTGGAGGAGGTTCTTCTACTCTTTAAGGAATTATGCTCCACTCTCACAGTTTGTGTACATGGTGTGTACTTTGGTTTCTTATGATATTTTAAGGTTTTGGTACATAAATTTGGTATAAGAGCATACGATCCTTGGGTTTGGCTCCTTCAAACGAGCCATCTTAGCATTTTCGTTATTTTTTTTTCTTGGAAAGTTTGGGAGTGGAAAAGACCACTTGATGTTTAGAAAGGATGGCTTGGGGGTCTTGCGACACTGAGGGTGTATCTGTTGCTTGTATGGCATGGAGTTGGGCAATAACACCAAAATGACCTTTTTTGAGCAGCTTTTCCATGCGATGGGAACTAATGATCTTAGGTGAACCAACAAAGGTGAACCAACAATGATGCCTTGGAACTTATATTGGTGGCCCTCCTGGTCGAATTGCATGGTTAATTCCTTAAAATCCATGAGAATGGGACCCAAAGTCCTTAGCCAGTATGCACCCAACATAATGTCACGACCGCCCATGTCGATAGAAAACATATGAGATTTCAGGGGGTAGTCACCAATTTGGAGACACACATTTTCACAACACCCTCCACATTTCATGGAGCTACCATTGGCAATCATGATTTGGAAATTATTGACCACATGGATGTAGCAATGAGTTTCTTGGGAAATGTGACGATGAATAAAATTATGGGTGCTTCCACTATCAACCAAAATGATGAACTTCCTATGCTTGATGTAACCGATTAGCTTGAGGGTTTGGGGAGTGGAGAATCCAGTGAGATCATTGAGGGAAATGACTGGTTGTACTTCGGGAGGGTCTGAAGGAGGGGTTATGTCAGTGGTTTCAGGTGACTCAAACACAAGGGGAGTTTCAACATCCTCTTCCAAAATATCCTCTGATATGGCCATAAAAAGATTTTGTTCCTTACACTTGTGGCCCAGGAAATATTTGTCATCACAATTATAACAAAAGCCTTTGAGTTGGCGTTCAACCATTTAAGCCCTGGTTAATTTTTGAATCTTTAGTAGAGCAGAGGGAGTAGTGGGATTTACTGGTTTAGTGCGTGGGATAAAGGATGGTTTCTGGTTTTGAGAAGATACAACTTGTTGTGCTTCTTTATCTCTTTTAGTAGCCTCCACCCAACTCTGAGGCCGAGCCATGAGGACATGGGCCCGGATCTCATCCTTGGGGCCACTGATAAAACACTCTCGAAAAAAGGCATCAAACATGCCCTCTGTCCGAAAATCCAGGCGCTCAAAGGTAGCTATAAATTCTTCCACTGTTCCTGATTGTTTCAACTTTTTCAAACAACCCAAATGGTTGGTGTCAGTGTCAAAGTGTTCATGAAGCTCTGCCACAAAGTGTGTCCAAGCAATATACCCTTGACGAGAAGTTTTTCTCCATTGCCACCATTGCCAACGTTCTTGATCTAGATGGAGAACACCATATCGAAGTTTGGCCAAATCATCTGTAATGCCATATAAAGAGAAATAATGTTCCATTTGGGTTACCCAACCAGTGGGGTCCGAGCCATCAAATTTGGTCACATCCACCCGCGGAAAGTGTAGGTCACATTGAAAGTGATGGTGCTGAAAGTTATGGGAATGAGAGGAATTTTCATCTTTAGTATGTGGAGGTGAGTCAGAGTAAGGGTTACCTGTAGGGATATGCAGCTTGGTGCAGAGTGTCGAAAAGACAGATTCAAGTTGGGTGGTCAGGTCTAGTTTGATTTCCTCCATTTAGGACTGCATGGTTGTATTGATGGCAACAACATTGGCACTCAGTTGTTTCACTTCTTGTTAGGTCTCGGTGAGATTAGATTGAAAGGTATTGAAGCGAGCTTCCAAGTCTTGGATATGGGTATGGGCCATGAGGATGAGGGAACTGAAAAGGGGTGGGTGGGGTCAATTTTTTTTCTTCCGAAAAATGATATGTATGAATGTGATAAGGGCGAAGAGATGAATCTAATGGAATAGGTCTCAAATAATGGTGAAAAAATTTCCAGACTTGTTTTTTTTTTTTTCACCTGCGAAGTGATACTCTGGTCTGAAGAGTACTATAGTGATGAAATTCCCAAATGCTTAACTAGAAAGAAATGTGTAGTGATTTGAAAACGTGAGCACAGTTGCGTGACAATAGATCTTGTTTGTTTTAATTTGTTTATGTTTCTGTCCCCAAGGGTTAGGTATTCAAGGGTTCTACAGACAAGGGTTTTCCCTGTGCTATAACTCTCTGATATACGTGTGGGGTCCAATAGTAGTACTCGGCCCAATATCTCAGGGCTCTAACTAAGGAGGCTAGATCGTACCCTTAGCCGTACTACCCGACTACCCAGGTACTAGAGAGTATATTCCTGAGTGTTGTTCTCGGTGGCACTACAACAGTCAGGCGATCGATTGGTTTATCTAAAGAGGGCTTAAGGTAATCTAGGCCGATCCGTACACAGGTGCTGTCTGATGCGCTACCACTCGAAGGGGTACCAGAAGGGGTTACAAGGGTGGCCAACAAATGTGCGCTTAAGTACCACTTGTATTTCCTGTGTGTATGAATCCATCAACTGTGGGTTTATGCATGTAACGACAGATCTCTGTGGCTTAAAGACGCCATAATACGTCTCTACCCTGAAAAAAAATTAACCCACAATTTCTGCCGAGGAAAGTGCTCTGATACCACTTGTAATATACCAGATATAAAAAGTATGCAGAATAGAAATAAAATGATAGAAATGGAAGAATAACAACAATATAACCAGAACAATCACCACAATAACACTGAAATGATATAAGAATAACAACAAAAATAAAACTTTGATTCTGAGAGCAATGTTCACGGGCCTCTTCGAGGGGGAAACCTCCAGTCGAGCAGAGCTCTATTACAATAATATCCAAGCTAGGGTTCTCATACCCTCGACTCCTATTTATACTAAATATGTCTATCAAATGAAGCATATAGAGGAAGATCCTTCTAGAAGCGGAAGCTTCTATTAGGTCTTCTTACATTCGACTTATTCTATTTTATTGCAAGGCCTTATTAATATTTACCTTTATTACATCCAAATATATTTTTCTACCTATGTGCAGGTTAGGACCCTAACATCCTCAAGAAAGACCCAATGCTCCTCCTCCAAAGTCCTCTAATTCTCCAATGCTCCCTCTTAAGTCATGTGTACCTTTGAGTCCACCCCACCTACATGATCACTTCTCAACCTGAGCATCCTCAAGTCAAGTACAAGTCTCCATGCAAGCAATCAAGCATCCCCATGCCATTTAGGGCTCATTTCCCTCCTCCAAGATGCTCAACACTTCTCCTCCAAGGTAAGTCATCCTCCCAAGCAAGCAACCAACCTCTATATGTGTGCATCATAAAGAATGCCATCATGCCATCTAGATCTCCAATGCTCCAAGGAAGTGTGTCACATAACCATCAAGTCAAGGCATGATAATCCACAAGCAAGTTATTTCCTATGTTTTTGCCCATCACAATACAACCAACGATAATCAACACACCATGCACCCCACATCTCATGAAGCACCCCAAGCGTGGTGTAAAACCTTTCACATTAACCTCAAAAGTTAATAGGAAAGAGAGTGTTTCACTTGGAGATCTTATCTTGAGGATTATATTAGATTTCTTATGGACTTAGTCCAATTTACTATTGTTGGCCTCCCTCACCTATTTTATATAAAGGGAGGTGAGAGTCTTTAGTTGTAGAAAGCACACGAGTAGAGTTCATTAGATCATTGTATATTGAATTTGAACTTGTATTGAGTATTTATACTTATCTTTATGAAAAGGAAGATGGAACTTGGGTTTGCCTAAGGAAAAACATAGAGGGAATTGAAGTGTTAGGGTTGAAGTCCTTGTGTGAGGACCTAAGGTATGTGGAAAAAAAACCCCAAAGGAGACTTGGACCACTTTACTTATAGAACTTGCATAGGGAAATCTTGGGAAAGATCAAGGGTGGGCTTGTTGGTGTTTATGCTAGCTTGTTGTTGAGTCTTTGGAGTGGTTAGGTGATGAAAGACCAAATCTGGGGTCAAAAAGATCAGTGAAATCGATAGGTTCGATCCTTGGACCCATGGGTTATTTGGCCCACATGTGCACTGAACATTTGTCCATGCAACAATAATCCAACAATACCTGCAATGCACCTTGGAAAACATATATGAGTCTTCATATCAACCATGCCTTATGAAGTTCATAGGAACTTCCTTCACAAGTCTCCTTTGATAGTGTGCTTGATCCTTTACTTTGTCATGAGACCACGAGATGAAACCATGATCTAACTGAGGGATTGGATCCCAGACTTTCTCCTCTAGGTGCCTTCACCAAGCTCCAATCTGATCTAATCGGAATCATCATAAGATTGGATACATCGGTTTTCATGGAACCATAGTTTGCGTAGGTCTTAAGTTTCCGATCCATATGACCCCGGGCATCGTCGTCATCAACACCTAATTCCATGAACAAGCCCACATGACTCAATTGTCCCGATGATACATCAAGCCTGAAGAAACATAATCCACTCTAGTCATTCTCTACTGTTGATCTTGAATTTCCAATGGATGGTTGGATTTTCATTGGCGATTAATTGTCGTCAGTGATCACTTGTTTTCGACGATCAACTATTATCAGCCTCACTTCTCATGTGCATGATTACCGATCTAGTCGTCGATGATCAATTCGTCGTTGGATCAATTAAAAAACACATGCATATCGTCGTCGACGATCCTATGGAGTTTGAGTCCCAACATCGCCAGTCAAGTCCCGATGATATAATCATGGCCATCGATTCTCACACCGAAGAATGACCATATTTTCTTTATCCACAATTTTGCTTCCACTTCGGATCACCATTGATCCTACCATGATCAACAATCAATATTCTTCCTTGTTGGGTATCCGCTTCTCCTCGCGATTCATACCTACAACAATCTGTGCTCTCGTTCATGGTCTCTCTCCTCACACAAACACATTCAACATATGCACTTGCAGGGTTTGTACACACAGATTTACACACATAAAGAATAAAACTAGAGGCCACACAAAAATACACAGATTTATATTACATCGATCTCGATTACACACTACTATAGCCGCTATGGGCCAAGTTTCCCTCTCGACTTGATTTACATTGTGCCATGCTTCTATATTCACAACGCTTGAAGGATTACATTTTAAACAAGAACAAATAAGAAGATCAGATCATTCCAGATCTGATCTATCCTCACAATATCACTAAGATTGCTCAAGATCATAACAACACACAACAAAAACTACCATTTTATCTCGAATTTCAAGGAATCACGTCCTCTTGGCCACGCTCGTCCACGTCCTCACTGTCTATAAAAGTTTACAATTCAATTTTTATTTGGGGGGGGGGTTGATGCACTTGCATCAGACTCCGAGGGTAGAAAAATTTCATGATCTCCTGATCATGTGTCTTCATTGTTGCATCATCTTCACTCTGGTCTTATTTTTCCTCATGCATCACTCCATCATAATGTTGAGTTTCTCCTCATGCTCAACAATGAGATGAAACTAAGACTCTATAGCAAGCCTCCACACCTACTACCCAATACCTCATAAAGCTTCCTCCTAAGCTTTATCTTTTGGTATCATTGGTTCTCTATTCTAGAACCTTGAGCACTCCTCTACTCTAGGCTTCTGCACCTACCTACTTTCACGTAGAGACATATTTCCCCACTTTGATACCATTTTATGAAAAACCAAATCCGGGGTCATGAAGATCAATGAACTCGATAGGTTCGATCCTTAGATATGTGGGTTTAACTGGCCCACATGTGGACTAAACATTCGTCCATGCAATAATAATCCAACAATCCCTGCAATGTACACTAGAACACATCTCTGAGTCTTCATCTCAACCACGCCTTATGAATTTCATAGGAACTTCATCTTCCTTCACAAGTATCTTTTGATAGTGCGCTCAATCATTTACTTCATTAAGAGACCACGGGGGGATTAGATCCCAATATTTATTCTCTGCATATAAGTTCCTTCACCAAGATTTGATCTAATCTAATCGAAATCATTGGAAGATTGGCTACACTGGTCATCACAGAACCAAACTCTGTGTAGGTCTTAATTTTACGATCCATATGACCCCAGAATATAACCAAGGACTAAGCATCGTCGTTGTCGACACCGAATTCGGTGAACAAACCCACAAGACTCAACTGTCTTGACAATACTTCAGGCTTGACGAAACGAAATCCACTCCAGTCATTCTGTATCATTGATCTCACCTTTCCAATGGATGGTCAGATTGTCGTTGGAAATTGAATGTCATCAGCCCCACTTCTCATCTGCACGATTACCGTAGTCATTGACAATCAATTCATCATCAACTCAATTAACAAACACGTGCATATCTTCATCGATGACCAGGATATCATCGTCAGTGATCTTGTGGAGTTTGAATCCCAACATCACTAGTCAAGTCCTGACAATATAATCGTGGCTTTCGATTCCCACATCGACGAATGACCAAATTTTCTCTATCCATAATTTCATTTCCACTTCGGATCACCGTTGATCCTTCCATTATCATCCGTTAATCTTCTTCCTCGTTGGGTATCCACTTCGCCACACCATTCATACCTGCAACAATATGTTCTCTCATTCATGGTCTCTCTCCTCACACACACATTCAACATATGCACTCACAGGGTTTGTACACATATATTTACACACATAAAGCATTAAACTCGAGGCTACACAAAAATACACAGATTATATTACATCAAGCTTGATTACACACTACTATGGCCTCTATGGGCCAAACCTCCCTCTCAGCTTGATTTACATTGTGCTAGGCCTCTATCTTCACAACGCATGAAAGCTTAAATTTTAAACAAGAACAAATAAGAGGATCAGATCATTCCATATCTAATCTATCCTCACAATATCACTAAGATTGCTCAAGATCATAAAAACAAAAAACAAACCCTATATTTTTATCTCGAATTTCGAGGAATCACCCTATCATTTTATCTTGAATTTCGAGGAATCACATCCTCTTGGCCACATCCATCCACGTCCTCGCCTTCTGGAAGGTTTACAATTCAATTTTGATTTGGANNTGATGTGCCTGCATCATTAGGAGTGGCTTAGTATGATGCCTTTCTAGGCCATGATGACTGGTTAGGGTTTTCTATTGATGGTGGATGCCCTAGAGAGGGATTGGATGCATTGGAGAGTCCTAACTAGTGATAAGTATGAAGGACTATCTTGCACCATCTTTTGATAAGCAGTTGGAACATAATTACCAACCTAACGAGATCTGTGATATCAAAATGAGAACTCTAGTGCTAAACCCTCATATTTTTGCATCAAAAATACTAAAATCAGCCCTTTAACCAAAAAGTGGTTCCACTAGTGGCACCCTTTTTTTTCTCAGGGTTAAAATTACAACATTTTGCAACAATGACTTCTAATGTTGCTAATAAAAGTCTTAAAATCAACAACTGAATTGAAAAGTGGTTCTCCAAGCAACACCCCTTTATCTTTTTGAAGTTAAATTATAACTTATATAAAACCATGGCCTTAACAACCAACACTATTGCAACCAAAATCTTAAAATCAATCCTTGAATTGAATAGTAGTTTCACAAATATCATTTTTCTTTTTTTGGAGGGTAAAATTACTACTTGTTTGGAACCATGGCCTTGACAACTAATACCATTGCGACCAAAATCTTAAAGTTAATTCCTGAATCGAAAAGAAGTGCTAGTAGTAGTTTCCTTTTTATTTTACACTTAAAATTGTGATATTGTTGAAGTTATGTCCTAAAAAATCACCTTTGTTGTCATCAAAATCATCCCATTCACCTCACCTCCCCTCCAACATCACCCTCTTTTTAATTTAAAAAAAAAACTTTTTAAAAAATAACAAAAACTTTATTGTTTTTGAAAAAACTTCAAAAAATATAACAAATAAAAAAAATAAAAATAGAACATGGATTTTTTTTTTTGTAAATAAAAAAATATATATTACCTTTCCATAGCCAAAAAATTACGTGTCCAAATATACATGATAGCAATCCAACTGTTCTGCCACCGTGGTGGAAACCAAAACACATGGATGTGACAATTGTTCACTGTTCCAAAGCTTAAAGAAAAAGAGACAACTATCGACATACAAACAAGGGGACTTGCCACCTATTCTGCCACTATTGTGGAAACCAGAACATGCAGTGGATTGAGTGCCCTGACCGTCTATCAGACCTGAACCTATTGGACATGAACCAGATACTAGTGTAGGCAAACTTTGCAAAAATTTAGCCATTAAACTAGAGAAAAAAAAACCTGTGAGAATGCTACGCATGTGGCGAGCCCGGGTGTCCATCTTGACGGAGTCTGAAGGTGAAGGGCTGGCAACACGTCAGGAAACAAATCTTCTCAGGATCGCTTGACAGGGAATCATATAGGGCGTCCAAACATTTGCTGAAGAGACTCTAGCGGTGCTGCTGCTCGACCAGGTCCCTTCTCATATGAAAGATTAAGACCAGGTGGTATTCCGTGAGTTTGTAGGGTTTTGGAGCTGGGTGAATTTGGTCCTATTGAGCCTGGCTTTCTTCAAAAGTGGCAATGACGAAAGCATAGTCAACAACAGAGTCCGTGATGGGGTATTCTTCCACGGAGGCAATGAGTTGTGCCCCAAGTGGTAATCCAGAGGTAAGGATTCTTCTTCCACTATGCATCCCTTTGCAACTGAATCCTAAAATGGACTGGTGGTGCAGGTGGTGGGTTGGTCCTCCAGGGTAGTTGAAGGTAGGAAAGGCAAGAATTCCGTCCAATTGGGCAAAAATTATTCTTCCACTGGGCAACCACCTTGGAGACTCTCAGTGCTGGGAGGACGTGGCTCCTGATGAGCATGTGAGAGACAAATTTTCCTAGAGGAACCCAGATGGTCCTCATCTGGAACTAGATATCGAGAGGCAAGTCTTGGGCCATGGTGAGGCCAAGGCTCTGAAGGAGCCTGTGCATACCAGTTCTGCCCTAAAGAGCCCGAATGGTCTCTGCCTGGCGTGAGAGCTCGAGATGCAGGCCCTGGGGGGTTGTGCCGGGAAAAACTACTATAGTAGGTCGACCCTTGTTGGGGCTTGCCTCGTTCACATGGCATGGCTGTGCAGAGCACCAGACTAGCTGAAAAATCGTCTGAGTAGGCTGAATCTTGGAGCATAACTCACGAAATGATGCTGAGCTTTGGGCCCAAGTGCCCCATATAAAACTTCCCTCATGGTGAAAAGACCAGGAGGGCAGAGGCATTGATGGCTCTGGTATCCATTAGTGTAGGTGTAATGACAGTCTCCAATATCATACTGAAGCCAAGGAGTCGAGCCAGGGCCTCCATTAAGGCCCAGTGGACTAAGGCTTGGCTCTTATGCGTGTTGACCATCACGACTGGAAAATGGGAAAGGGTGGCAACGAAGGGCTTTAACTGTCCTCGTAATCACCCCGCCCATTGACGCATGTGACCCATGTGTCACCCCATCCAGGGAATAAAACATAGAATTTTAAAGCTTCATTTTTTTTGAAAAAACTTTAAAAAATATAACAAATTAAAAATAAATAAATAAAACATGGAATTTAAAAAGTATAATAAAAAATAAAAAATAAAAATATAACAAATTAATAAAATAAAATAAAACATGGAATTTAAAAAGTATAATAAAAAATTAAAAATAATATAACAAATTAAATTAAAGAAAACATTGTTTTTTTTAAATAAATGTAAAAAGCAACCTAAAAAAATAAATTATAAAAAACGGTTTTAAAAACATAACAAAATATTAAATATTTAAAAACACATTGAAAATACTTGATTATAAAAACACATACCTTGAAAAGGGTAAAAGGAGAGGGTTACTAAAAAAAAAATTAAAAACATAACAAAAGAAAAAGGAAATGATTAAAACACACATTTTAAAAACACATTGAAAAGACTTGATTATAAAAACACAGACCTTGAAAAGGGTAAAAGGAGAGGGTTACCTTAAAAAAATAAAATTTAAAAACATAAAAAAAGAAAACGGAAATGATTAAAACACACATTGAAAAAACCTTATTTTAGAAAAACACACTTTGAAAAGGGTAAAAAGGGGAGGAACAATTTTGAGAATCACCCATTCCCATGATACAACGTTTTTAATGTTAAAAGTGTTCTAGCATGAGGAGGGGGTATATATATATATATATAGTTAGTTAGTTAGTTAGTTAGTTTTGATGATGATGATGATGATTTATCGAACTTAAGAAAGCAGGGGATTACTAGAAATAATTTAGAATTTTATTTTGTGTCCCAAATTCTTATTTATTATTATTATTTTGGTCTTTATCCCTAATAATAGCTTTTCAATTTCTAATTATTTCCCATTTTCCTTCTTTCCTCGCTTTTTGTATTTTTTGAACTTCCTTAATTTAGCTTGGTCTTCTGGAATGAGGTCTTCATTTATAAATATTCTTGATCTTTTTAAGCTTAGATATTTATTGAGTATGCCTTATGTATGTCCATTACAACTTACTTTGACATAGATCAACCTATTTTTACGTTCGATTATTTTTCCAAGCCTCTTTGCTTTTATGATGTAAGTTGTTTCACTTTGTGATTTATTTTTTAGTTCTTTTACTTATTGTTAATGTGTTCTTGTCTTGATGTTATTTTATACCAAAAATTATAAGGTTCAAGGCTCTTTTGTTATGCTCATGATCCAACTTGATTAGCTTATTCATTTCATCATTGATAGTTTTATATCCAATGTTTTTAAATTTGTTTTTTTTTTTTTAATTTTTTTTTTTGTGAATGCCTTTTTTTTTTAATAAAGTTTTAAAATTTGTTTCAAGTTTTTTTTTTTTTCATATTTTTGTATATGCATTTAATTTATAATATATATTTTAAGGCTTTTATTTTTTATTTTTTTAAAATGTGTTATTATTAATTTTTTTATTTAAAAAAAAAATCATTTTCTACAATTTTTTTCAATAATTTTGTAAATTTTTTTTGTTTGATATTGGTTCATCTTATATTGTTTTAAGAACAAAGGAAAAATTGTTTTAAAAAAACAATTAAGATTTTTTGGGTTTAAAAAAAAAATTATTTCAAGGAGAGAACGATGGTGGAGTAAGTGTAAGTATGACAATTTTGATTGCAACAATTATAGTTTTGCAGATAATGGTTTAAAAAATGTTGAGATTTTAAGTCCTAAATAAAAAAGGATATTGTTGTTCGTACTTTTTTTTGATTCAAGGGTTGATTTTAAGATTTTGGTTGGAATGGTACAAGTTGTTAAGACCATGGTTTCAAACATGTTCTAATTTTCACGACCCCCCCGAAAAAAATAAAAAAATAAACAAAGGAGTGTTCCTCGTAGCACCACTTTTCCAATTTTAATTTTTACCTTGGAAACAAAAAGGAGTTGCTACTGGTAGCACCACTTTTTGATGCCAAAGTTGATTTTACGGATTTTTTTAGAAACATTAAGGATCATGGTTGCAAAATGTTGTAATTTTAATTACCCCCAGCCCCCCTTAAAAAAAAGGAAAAGGGTGCCATAGATGACACAATATTTTTAAATCAAGGTAAAAACAACCACTAGATGCAACATCCAAAAAAACGAGAACTCTAGAGGGTTCTCATTAATTTGGTAACTTTGTTTTGGTAT
>JZKD02S1673016.1:1095798-1106024 GCA_000966675.3 Picea glauca | reverse complement strand
AATCTAATATAATCCTCAAGATAAGATCTCCAAGTGAAACACTCTCTTTCCTATTAACTTTTGAGGTTAATGTGAAAGGTTTTACACCATGCTTGGGGTGATTCATGAGATGTGGAGTGCATGGTGTGTTGATTATTGTTGGTTGTATTGTGATGTACAAAAACATAGGAAATAACTTTATTGTGGATTACCATGCCTTGACTTGATGGTTATGTGACACACTTCCTTGGAGCATTGGAGATCTAGATGGCATGATGGCATTCTTTATGATGCACACATATAGAGGTTGGTTGCTTGCTTGGGAGGATGACTTACCTTGGAGGAGAAGTGTTGAGCATCTTGGAGGAGGGCAATGAGCCCTAAATGGTATGGGGATGCTCAATTGCTTGCATAGAGACTTGTACTTGACTTGAGGATGCTCAGGTTGAGAAGCGATCATGTAGATGGGGTGGACTCAAAGGTACACATGACTTAAGAGGGAGCATTGGAGCATTAGAGGACTTTGGAGGAGGAGCATTGGACCTTTCTTGAGGATATTAGGGTCCTAACCCGCACATAGGTAGAACAATATATTCAGATGTAATAAAGGTAAATATTAATAAGGCCTTGAAATAAAATAGAATAAGTCAAATGTAAGAAGACCTAATAGAAGCTTTCGCTTCTAGAAGGATCTTCCTCTAGATGTTTCTTTTGATAGACATATTTAGTATAAATAGAAGTCGAGGGTATGCGAACCCTAGCTTGGATATTATTGTAATAGAGCTCTGCTCGACTAGAGGTTGCCCCCTCGAAGAGGCCCGTGAACATTGCTCTCAGAATCAAAGTTTTATTTTTGTTGTTATTCTTATATCATTTCAGTGTTATTGTGGTAATTGTTCTGGTTATATTGTTGTTATTCTTCCATTTCTATCATTTTATTTTTTTTCTGCATACTTTTTATATCTGGTATATTACAAGTGGTATCAGAGAACTTTCCTCAGTAGAAATTGTGGGTAAATTTTTCTTCAGGGTAGAGACGTATTATGGCGTCTTTAAGCCACAAATATATGTCGTTGCATGCATAAACCCATGGTTGAAGGATTCATACACATAGGAAATACAAGTGGTACTTAAGTGCACATCTGTTGGCCACCCTTGTAACCCATGTTGGTACCCCTTCGAGTGGTAGCACATCAGACAGTGCCTATGTATGGATCGGCCTAGATTACCTTAAGCCCTCTTTAGATAAACCGATCGGTCGCTTGACTGTTATAGTGCCACCGAGAACAGCACTCAGGAAGATACTCTCTAGTACCTGGGTAGTCGGGTAGCACAACTAAGGGTACGATCTAGCCTCCTTAGTTAGTGCCCTGAGATATTGGGTTGAGTACTACTATTGGACCTCGCACATATATCAGAGAGCTATAGCACAGGGAAAACCCTTGTCTATAGAACCCTTGAATACCTAACCCTTGGGGACAGAAACATAAACAAATTAAAATAGACAAGATATGTTGTCACGCAATTGTGTTCACGTTGTCAAATCACTACACATTTCTTTCTGGTTAAGCATTTGGGAATTTCATCACTGCAGTACTCTTCAGACCAGGGTATCAAAGTCTGGAAATTTTTTCACCATTATTTGAGACCTATTCCATTGGATTCATCTCTTCACCCTTATCACATTCATACATATCATTTTTTGGAAAAACAATTGACCCCACCCACCCCTTTTCGGTTCTCTCGTCCTCATGGCCCATACCCATAGCCAAGACTTGGAAGCTCATTTCAATACCTTGCAATCTAATCTCACCGAGACCCAACAAGAAGTGAAACAACTCAGTGCTAATGTTGTTGCCATCAATACAACCATGCAGTCTTAAATGGAGGAAATCAAACTAGACCTTACCACCCCTCTTGAATCTGTCTTTTTGACACTCTGCACCAAGCTAGATATCCCTACAGATAACCCTTACTCTGACTCGCCTCCACATACTGAAGTTGAAACTTCCTCTCATTCCCATAACTTTCAGCACCATCACTTTCAACGTGACCTACACCTTCCACGGGTGGATGTGACCAAATTTGATGGCTAGGACCCCACTAGTTGGGTAACCCAAATGGAACATTATTTCTCTTTATATGGCATTACAGATGACTTGGCCAAACTTCGATATGGTGTTCTCCATCTAGATCAAGAACGTTGGCAATGGTGGAAATGGATAAAAACTTCTCGTCAAGGGTATATTGCTTGGACACACTTTGTGGAAGAGCTTCATGAACACTTTGACACTCACACCAACCATTTGGGTCGTTTGAAAAAGTTGACACAATTAGGAACAGTGGAAGACTTTATAGTTGCCTTTGAGCACATGTCTTTTCAGACAGAGGGCATATCTGATGCCTTTTTTCGAGAGTGTTTTATCAGTAGCCTCAAGGATGAGATCTGGGCCCATGTCCTCATGGCTTGGCCTCAGACTTGGGTGGATGCTACTAAAAGAGATAAAGAAGCACAACAAGTTGTATCTTCTCAAAACTGGAAACCATCATTTATCCCATGCACTAAACCAGTAAATCCCACTACTCCCTCTGCTCCACTAAAGATCCAAAAATTGACTAGGGCTGAAATGGTTGAACGCCAACTCAAAGGCCTTTGTTATAATTGTGATGACAAATATTTCCCAGGCCACAAGTGTAAGGAAAAAAAGTCGTTTATGGCCATATCGGAGGATATTTTGGAAGAGGATGTTGAAACTCCCCTTATGTCTGAGTCACCTGAAACCACTGATATAACCCCTCCCTCAGAACCTCCCGAAGTAGAACCAGTCATTTCCCTCAATGATCTCATTGGCTTCTCCACTCCCCAAACCCTCAAGCTAATTGGTTACATCAAGCATAGGAAGTTCATCATTCTGGTTGATAGTGGAAGCACCCATAATTTTATTCATCATCGCATTACCCAAGAAACTCATTGCTACATCCATGCAGTCAATAATTTCCAAATCATGATTGCCAATGGTGGCTCCATGAAATGTGGAGGGCATTGTGAAAGTGTGTCTCCAAATTGGTGACTACCACCTGAAATTCCATATGTTTGCTATCGACATGGGTGGTTGTGACATTGTGTTGGGTGCATATTGGCTAAGGACTTTGGGTCCCATTCTCATGGATTTTAATGAATTAACCATGTAATTCGACCAAGAGGGCCACAAATATAAGTTCCAAGGCATCATCGTTGGTTCACCTAAGATCATTAGTTCCCATCGCATGGAAAAGCTGCTCAAAAAAGGTCATTTTGGTGTTATTGCCCAACTCCATGCCATACAAGCAACAGATACACCCTCGGTGCCACAAGACCCACAAGCCGTACTTTCTAAACATCAAGTGGTCTTTTCCACTCCCCAGGGACTCCCTCCTTCCTGTGGTTTTCATGATCATTCCATTCCCCTTGTACCCGGAAGCCTTCCTCCCAATATCCATCTGTATCGTCACCCCTTTTCCCAAAAAAATGAAATTGAGAAAATGGTCCAGGAACTCCTTAATGCAGGCGTTATCCGCCCTAGTACTAGCCCCTACTCTTCTCCTATGGTCATGGTCCTGGAGAAAGAAGGTTCTTGGCGAATGTGTCCTGACTTTCGTTCCCTCAACAAACTTACCATTAAAGACAAATTTCCTATTCCTATCATTGATGACCTCTTGGATGAATTGAGTGGCACCCAATTATTTACTAAACTTGATCTTCGTTCGAGCTACCACCAGATGCGTATGAAAGAGGCAGACATTCCCAAGACTTCCTTTACAACTCATGAGGGCCACTATGAGTTTTTGGTCATGCCTTTTGGCTTGTGTAATGCCCCCTCCACCTTTCAAAGCCTCATGAATCATGCCTTCTGTCTTTTTCTCTGTCATTTCATCTTATTTTTCTTTGATGATATCCTCATCTATAGCAAAACCTAGACAAACCATCTTGTTCATGTGGATCGAGTTCTCCATCTACTCTCTCAGCACCAACTTTTCCTAAAACGGTCTAAATGTGCTTTTTGTGCCTTAGAAGTCGAGTACTTGGGTCATCTGGTTGGCAAGGACGGTGTTAGGGTGGATCCTAAAAATATTGAAGCTATGCAAGATTGGCCTCACCCAAAGACTCTCAAAATCTTGCATGGATTTCTGGGCTTAACGGGTTATTATCGCAAGTTTGTTAAGAATTATGGAAAGATTGCACCTCTCACTACACTCCTAAAAAATAACTCTTTCACTTGGACTCCATCCACTGCTCAAGCTTTTAAAACATTGAATATGGCCATGTGCACCACTCCAGTCCTGGCCCTTCCTGATTTCACAAAGACCTTGGACACTTTCTTGTTGGATGTGCGTGCCTTGGATCTTGATGTGTGTCACTTAGAGTTGGAGCGCTTCACATGTGGGCCTATATATTGTTTAGTTAGGTTGTTTTTTGTTGACTAGGTCCACTTGTTATCACTAGCCTCCCTCTCCTTTCATATAAATAAAGGGAGGAGAGAGAATTTTCATCATGTATAATTCATTATTGTTCACTCATGTAATCACATACTTGTGTTATAGATGTAAGGGCTAGAGAGAACTAGTCTCTTTGTAATCTTCTTAATTTTTATTTTCTCTCTTTGTCTTGAACACTTGGGCTCTTGGGGTTTGGGATAAACCCTAGAGCAACAAAGGGAGCACTTGATCTAGTAGTTCTTGTGAGAGATAAAGACTAGGGTTTTGTGGCATTTAGAAACCCCATTTGCTACTTGGAGTTCTTGATGTGGAGACGATATGTGAAGATTATCTTGTACACTTATGTGATGCAAGTGATGGTGCCAAAGAGGACTTTCCAGTGTGTTATACTTACTTCTTTTGGATCTTTGGTGCAACAACTAGCATTGGGAGATATTCCTAGCTAGGAGGATTTGGTGGCTAGGTTTTTCTATTTTGGTGGATTCCCTAACTAGGGTTTGGAGAGCTTGACTTGTACCATGTTGTATTGAATTGTGGTATGGACTTGTACTTCATATTTATATATTTATGAAGTGTTCCATCTGTCCAAACTTTGAGTACTTGCATATTTGAATTTCAATGTATGTTATTTTCATGATCGGATAGATTCTACTATTGGTTATGCATGCTAATTTGACATAACATTGAGTAGAATTTGTTAAGTGATTTAACACACATCTAGAAGCTCAAGGGGCATATTTACTATTGTTATGAGATATTGTAACAATTCATTTTCAGATCTATAATTTGCTTGGGAAGAGTGCCAGAAGTGCAGAAACATTATTGCATTGAAGTACACTTTATTGATAGTTATTTTCTTGTCCTACCTTGTGATTTGGGTTGAAGAGAAGAGAAGTTTTTGATGTTGTAATTCAATATTTCAGGTTCTCCCTTAAGGCTAAAATTTCACAAGGAATAAAATTAGGAAACCTCAAGTTTGAGGTGAAATTTTTGAATTTGCAATAAAATTCAAAGTCTCAAAATTTCAACATTTCTAAGGCGTACACATGTCAAGAGATGGCTCCTCAAGTGGTGTTCTCTCCAAGCATAGGCTCCAAGGTTCAATAGCTCCTCATCACAAAGCTCCTCACTCTCTAAGGAAAGCATCCAATGCTCAAAAAATCATCCTCAACATATGTTTCCCTTGTCCACCATCAACCTCAAATAATGTTCCCTCAACCCAAGCATCCTCAAATCAAGTGCTCAACCTCCTAATGCATGCCAAGTGGTCCCAACAATCCTAGGGCCAATTATCCTCCCTCCCAATTCCAAGTGCTCCTCTTCGAAGGTATATCCACCTCCCATGCAAGCAATACCACATAATATAACCTCATCCTCGAGTGGTTCCTTACTCTAGTGCCAAGTCCAAGGTCAAACAACCCTCCATAGAATTTTATCCAAATGTCGTCAATAAAAAGTTCTATACAACTAAGGGGATAGGGTTTCACCATGCACCACATATCACACGAAGGAACCCCTTGCATGGTGTAAACACTTTCAAAGCAGCCCAAAAGATAAAAATATAGAGGTCAATATACTCATTATGAGGGATGAACATATTATTTGGATATATGAATGTATTGGGGTTATTTGGAGGAGGTTCTCTTATTAAATAAGGATTTATTGTATAACTCATCTCTATTATCACTTTAGGAGTTCTACTCCATGCCTATATCTAACGTACATCAAATATTCTAGTTTCTTATGCTAGTTCAAGTATTTAGCACATAACATTTGAAATCGGAGTGAAAAATCCTTGGTTGTTCTCTTGTCATCGAGTCATATTATTATTTCCTCTTTAACTTTTTTTGGATCATTATAATTACGTGGAAATTTCAGGGTTGATAAAGGAAAGAGAGAAGGACATTGAGTTAAAATTTCAAAATATGAGTCTGTATATTAAAGAAATTGAGCATAAGAATATTAGGACAATAAGATTGGCGGAAAAGGCCTCAAACTATAATTATCAACATTGTATTCATCATAATGATACAAATATATAATACAATAATGAAACCACCTCAATTTTTCTCACATTGACACCTCATCGGGAGATAAGGTAGGAGGGGGAACTATATGAATCTAGAAACACACTTAGGATAACAACTATATCCTAGCATGTGAAATACACAAAGGTGGTATACTAAGACTTAATGATTGTATATGAGAAAGAGGCTAAAATCCCCCCCTCAATCATAATTCCAAACAAAAATACCCACAAATCAGGTGCATAAGTTGGTATATCTCCATGTCTTCATGTTGAAACACCTGAGTTGAGCTGCAATGAAGAAATGCCTGAAAAACCGCCAAATTTGGATGCTAAGAAATCTGGAAAATCTCACTATGTAATCATGTGAGCCAAAATGTCAACAATTTGTTCATTGATGTGAACTCTAATATGATGAGAGAGAAAAAAGAGAATTGAATCAGTTGTAATTCTTACACATCCCTGGAAATTCCTGACAACTCAATCAATTCCAAGCTGCAATGCAGAAGGATCCATCTGTCCTCTGCTAGGTCCAATGACCATCTAGGTGAACCAAATTTCCACATCATTGCTCTCAAAATCAACATCCTTGTGTATGATTCGATATTGAACCATAATTCTGCCAAAGTCTGTCATCTACAGACCGTAGTTTCCCATCTGGAAAATTTGATGCCCATCTGGCATATTTGTTGTCGAAACTTTCAGTCTGACAATCATCTGTAATTCCATCATTAATTCCCCCCTTTGTCAATTGAAAGGAGAGACCACAAGTGGTTTCATGAACCATCATCACTAGAATTTTGAACTCCCCCCCCTTAAGGTGCATGAGATTTTCATCATTGTACTCCCCCCTTATATGCTCAAGAGAGTACCATACTTGTTCCATTTGAGTACAACGCAAAGTGGGCATGCGGAAACAACCACATGTTATCTCATCTCGTGAGGGCCGTGCTCAAAAGCTACGCCATAAGGGGACCACTTATGCGAGGTACAAAACTGTTATGTGATACAAGATTGGTATTTACTTGAGATTGAATTCTTTGATAAGACTTATATAATTGCTTGGTTGTTGATGACCATTTCCAAGGATCAATCCACTCATAGTGAATCCTCAATCTTGCAGGTTTCTTCAATGTTGAACATCTGTCTGAAGAAAGGTTATGCTTGCCACAATGCTAGTAAGGATGGAGATCAAAACATTGATTCTCCATGTGACCAACTCGATTACAATGTTGGCACCTATCATTCTGATGTTTAAGTTGAACAGGTGAAGTTGAAGCTTCTTGAAGGAATCCAACACTTTGGAATTTGATTGGTCTAGAATAATCAGGAATATGAAAGGTAACTTCCTTTTCATATCCTAGTCCTTTTATAATCTTGTTGTAATTGATTTATTCCCAAGTTTTGATGATGGGCTTGGAAAGAGAATTTTGTACTTGATGGCATGCTTCACATTTACTTTTGCTTATACTTGTTGTATCACTCTGTGCTTTGGCATCTTCTGCTTTTGATTCATCTTCATTGCAAGTTTCTTCTAAATTTGGCTTGTTGAGGTTCTCCTTCACTGACTGTTGATCATCATTATCATCATCATCATTATAGAGAGGGTTGTGCTGAACAAAAACTAGTTCAGAATACTTCATTGGTTGTTGATTTTTGAGATTAGTCAACTCATCATTCAATAGTTGGGATAGAGATTGAAGAAGTTTAACTTTAGCTTATGTCACTTGCAAAACAATTAGCACTGATTGAAGATTTGTTTTGTTCAATATCATTGTGTTGTCTTCAGTGGTGTTTATTAGAGTGTTCAGTGACTCTAATAATTCACGACTTCGCTCCATTTGAACACGCTCGCTTGAAATTCACGCTCACTTGAACTTTTCTTGCTTTATTCCAAGAAGTTGAGGATGTCGGTTACCACCGAAAATCCATCCAAACCTGTGATGTTTACAATGATTTGAGTTAAACTACTCAATCTTGTCAATTTCGACTCAAAATTACAATGAATCTTGGGTGTCGGGCTCAACCGAGAATGCACCCAATTACAAATAAATTCAACTTGATTTGATTGGACACTTACAAAATAATTATAGTTGATCTTTATTACTTACAAAAAAATAGTAGTTGCAAGTTTACAATAATGTCAATTTCAAAGTTGAGTTGATCTTCAAATTTGATGATTCTTTGAGTTCTTGATTATAAGCTTATGTGTCCAATGTTGATGTGATTTCCAATTTGATATCTTTGTTGCTTCTTAATTGAGAGCTTTGATTGTTCTTGAATGTATGTGTTTCACTGGCATTGATTGTGTGTTTATTTCATTAACCTTATTTGTACTCCATGTATGTGGGATAATACAACCATACTAGCTCATAAGACAACCATTAAAAAATTACCAACACACACTACACAAGGTGTACCTAAGATCCCCTTATTCAATTTCGGGCGGATCTAGGACATAGAGAAAAAGAATTCAATTTTATTATGAGTATCGCTCTTACAATAAGTGTGCTCAAATATATTTTGAATCTATCTTGGTCTTCATCAACAATATAAAATTTCAATGACTCATTGGGATTAAGCTTCCCTCCTAAACTATGAATCTTCAAGCACATGAATACCCTAGATAAATCCTCTTATCACTCCACTTTCATAAATTAATTTCACTCTACTTTCATAAAGTTACATAGATGTAAAGTAATATTTTTATGATAATATTTTATACTCTTTAAAAACTTTAAAGATTCAAATCCATATAAAGCATCCATGAAAAATTCATCACAACACACTATGAAGAGTTGAAAAAATGGGCATTTAGGTCCTTTTTAATTGGTTTGGAATGGTCTTTAACAAAAAATCCGTACTTTGAGAATTATGTGCAATATTTGGCACCTTATACTTCAATTGAAAGCATTGAATCCTGCAAAATACTACATGGGATACTAAATCACATGGGAGGCTAGATCCTTGGCATATTTTAGTGTGGCATATCGCTAGATGGCGGATTTCTGTGTCATAGATATCCAAATGGTGTATCTATATGTGTGGTATTCCTCTCTGCAAATAGGTTTTTGGTGAGATCTCTGGACCAATTTATCTGCCCCAGTCAAAATCTATGTGCTTTATTCACCAAAATCCCACTCGATTTGACTCGCACGGTCATTACAGGTCTTTGTAAAAAAAATGGAATCAAAATTTCTTACCAAAGGAATCCAAGACAGGTTTGAATACCTCGAAAATATGTGATTTCAATGCCTATAACAGGGTCTAGCGATATTATCACTAGCGTGATCTGTTATTCTCCTTTTTTAGATTCGTTCAAATTCTCGTGCTGCTTAAATATGCAGAAGCAACACTGCAAAAACCCTTTGTTATAGTCAATTTATTGCAAGAAGAGGAACAACCCACAGACTGGTATTTTCTCTAATACATTCGATGATGGTGAATTGGTGTTGGGACTATGCCTATCCACACTAGTTTAATGTAGTGCAAGTACCCAATCTTATGGACACTGATTTCAAATGTGTAACGTGGGCTCTGTGAACAGAGTTGCGATTGCACAATTATTGCAACTAAATGTAAATACGATTTGGTTGGTAAGTATAGAGGGGAGGTTGGATTGAGAGTCCACAGTTCAAAACTTCCCACCTCTAGATCGGTCTCCTCTTCAAATATTTTGTTTGGGACCGGCCTTTTGATTGAGTAAGGAGTAAGGGACTCGTAATTCAACAAGCTCGAGTTCAAG
>JZKD02S1673016.1:1062567-1090349 GCA_000966675.3 Picea glauca | reverse complement strand
ACCCTGGCTCAAGGTAGCCTGCGAGAATGGGTCATTCTCGCACCCTAATATATTAGCAGCCTACGAACCTTCTTCAAAAATGAGTTTTCTAGGAAGAGATGAAAGTAACTTTTCTAAGGAGAAAGTTCTTATGAAGAGCCTGAGTACACCATCATTAATACACCATCATGATGACAAAAATCATGGGTAACAGAATGCCCCCCAAAGTATGAGGTTGGAATCGTGTTGGCAGCTATTTTCATTCCTATCTTTTCGTTATAAGTTTCCTACACAAGGGTTTTGAACCCGCATTACTCGTCGCAATTTTTTAAAATAAAATGACACTATTATCTTTCGCTTTCGCATACTTGCTTTTCGTTTTCATTTGCACGACCGCAAGCGTGAAAACCTAGAGTTGGAAGTCATGTTGATTGCATTAAAATGATCTTTTGGATTGTTATAAATCTTTTTGTTTATGTGATCATAACTCTTTTACCTCCAACTCACTACTAGTCGTACACTTATCAAAACACCAAACCTCCACTCACTTTGCATTTGACCATTGTCAATATGGTTTCGATTTATGAATTCGTTGATGCAATGGTTATATGATATTTTGGTGTCTTTGATCAAATCCTTGGTGCAATGGTTTTATTGAACACATTAATTTTGGGGTTGAATCGTTGGTGCAATGTTCGACATATTGGTTTCTTTTAAATCATACAAATGCCATTGTTTATTTAACATTCGGATCGAGTTTTGGTTATGTATTTTATAGTTTTCAATGGTTATGTGATAATCCATTTGACATGTTGTTTACAATTCCTTTGATATACACTATTTTGATTTGAATGAAACATTTTACCAAGGCGTTGTCGATTGTACAGCCTGACATGATATTTTTACATGGTTTCAATTTACTCCACCACCCTCGCACACATAAGAATTAACGTTTTGCCTTGTATTCCGGGCTACCTCTGCTTGTTTTGGGGAAGCTGTGGGAAAATGGTTATGTGTCTACCCTGACAAACCCCCTCACCAATTACCTTTTAATCTTGTGCTATTTTCTATGGCTCCAGTAGTGCGAATCGAACCCAACCGCGTTCAATCTTTGTTGTTATTTGATAACGCTCGAGAGGACCTAGAGAGGAATGGTTGGAGGGTTTTTATTGAGAAATTCAAGGGTTTCAACCTCGCAGTCGCTCAACAATTTGCACTTACATTCAATGGATGCATGGCCAAATTTGGGGACATCCAACTCGAATTGAACGAGGATTTCCTCAGCTCAGCCACTGGTCTACCAGTCAAAGGTAAGAAATGGTTTAAAAATTCTAAGGTTGATGAAGTAACATGGTCGCTCCTATTTACCTCAAGGAAAATCAACAGTTGTGACAAAGGTATGCCAGTCACAGCTCTTAATTCTAGGTGGCATGATTTGTTGGCCATTATCAAGAAATTCATTACATGCGAGGGTAGATACGGTTTAGTTTTCCTATACCACCTCCGACTGCTCATGAGTTTCATAGATTTTCCTTTGAATATGCCACATTTCCTCCTTCAGAGTTTGTATAAAATGGATAAATGTTTCAAGAGGGAGAAAGCCGACTCCAGCCTCTTCCACCACTATTTAATTAAAATTGTTATAGTCCATCATTTGAGGTTGAGTGGCGACTGTTGGGAAGATTTCTTGTTGAGGAATGGCTTTGTCGATCCTGAAATTGGACAAGTTGACAAAACCGTGGTCACAGAAACCCTTGTCAGGCTTGTCGTGCCCCCTCCTACACTCTTACCCATTGTTGAACCCTCGACCTACCCGAACGATAACCTACCTAACACCCTGCCTGACTCATGTCTAAAAGACAGTACTAAGCCTGTTAAGAGGCCTGCAAAGAAAAAAGGTAAGGGTAATAATGATGTCAATTGCAAGGGTAAGAAGGTTGCATGCTGGGTATCAAGGTATGCTCGCAATAAACCTAAACAAAACACAGACCAAAAACCGATTTTATTGAGTGAAGATTCTGATTATGAAATCGAGTGGTTTCTAACCGAGGAGTATCCATACTCACACGGCCTATGTTCAGTCAAGCCCTATGACTATGTGACGAACCTCCCTCCATGCCTTAGAGATGACCCCAAATTCCCCGGGATCAAGCTCGACAGTGGAACTGCTGGTAAATTAAGAGAATCTTCACCTGTAATTACACGGCCTGATCAACCACAGTGCAATGAATGAAACTCTTGGCTCGAGCGGTATTATACAGATGTCCCTCTGCTCCAATCTTGAATCAAGTCCTTAAAGGACCGAGTAAATGTGTTAACCAAGGAAAATGACAGACTGCAAGCTAATGATAAAAGGCAAAAGACCACGGGCTCTGTCGTTTTCAAAAATGTAGAAGCGGCCACTGCCATTGTTAATTCGAAAATAGCTTGATTGAATCGTATCCCTGAAACCAAGGTATGGTATTTCAACAATGATTTTAGAATGATTTTGTTTGTATTGAATTAGCATAAACGATTTGTTTGTTTATCGTATCTATTTCTGTTACGATGGAATTAATACAATACGATTATGTTTGTAAATAATAACTAGCTACAGAATCATGGGATTCTATAGCTAGTCATAAAAATTTGAATTTTTGTTGATTTTGCAACTAAACACAATCTGAAATCATGTATTCTTATGCAATTTCAGGTACACACGAATTTTAAAGGAGCTTGGATCGATTGTGTCATATTTGAACATGCTTTTTCTTTACATACTTTTGGATTAGGTTGTTAGTCTTAGATAGAAATAGGAATCTGGGAGATTGTTCCCATATTTTTTTGCAACAGTTTTGATCATTTCCACAAGGAATGTTTTCATCCTGTGGCCTTTATATATGTATTATTTTTGTAAACAAAACCATCGTTTCTTGGGATCAGAGACTATGGATTGATGATTATTCAGACTCGAATGAAAGTGGATGTTTGTACGGCTTTAGCTTTCAATACATTATACTTTTGTTTAAGTTTTAGTTCATTTCAATTTGTAATCAAATTATTGACTACTTTAGATATCAAAATTTGTTACAGGTTGATGTGACGTGATTTAAATAGTGTCCATATTTGATGTATCTCATTTTACATACAGCAATTATCCTGTTTTAATTTAATGAACAGAAGGTTAATCTTCTTTGTTAAATGAACAGTTATATACAAATCTTTGCACTGGGATTTATCTTAATGTGATCATTTGTAAATTATAAAATTGTTGTTTCTACATCCTTTACCTGTTCTATCGTTAGCATTTAGAAGCATTTTTGCTTCACGTTTACGCGAAGTATTGGAGAATTTGGTGCGGGTTGGCCTCATCAAACAGTGAACGCAGATGCCTATATACAGGACAATTAGGAGATGATGATTTCAGGTTAGTTTGCTATTTAATTTTAATAGTTTAATTAATATGAGAATTATCTGTAGTTTAGATAGATATATAGTACAGATTACTATTTTTATTTCTTAGTTAGATAGCTATTGTTTCATTTCTTTTTTATAAAAGTTATAAAAATCCAAAAATATTAGCTTCGTTGTCATAAGACAATTCATATATGATTTTGCAGATTTCGATCAAAATTTGCATTTTGTAAACACTGTATAGGTAACAGAGATACAATATATAAATACACTGTACATTTAATAAGTAGGATTATTATTTCATTAATATTAATTAGTGAACTGTGAATATATATTAGACCTGTATATAGTTTGCAGAAGTTGTTTTTCACTTAGATTAGTTTCTTTAGCTCAATTTTTTTTACTTTCCTAGGACTTAGATCGGCCAACGGAGCCGCTAAACCCATCGGAGTGGATTAATCCAAATGGATTGGGTTATTTAGACAACCCCGAACCGGATCCACCCCTCCAATTGACGAGCGGTCAATTTCACCCGTCAACAAATGGTGCTAGAAGGAGGGCCTGAAAATTATTAATGGCACGAGGTGGTCATAAGACTCCTCCAGCACCCAACCGCTCACCTATAGTGACAAGAAGTCATTCAAACGACAACATCATCCCTCAAACAGCAACCACATCAAATGACGATCTACGAATCACAGTTGAACCAGTAACCCCAAATCCTACAGGTGGTGACGTACAAGAGATTGTCCACCAATATCTCATTAGAACACATAGTGCCTTCACCCGTTTAAGGAAACCAAATCGACCTTTGGACCAACCATTAGATTTCTATGATATCAGAGAACAACTTGGAGGCACTAATCTCACTTTAAACCCCACATATCCAATCCTCACTCCTGCAGCAGGAGGATATGGTATACCACCCTCACCACCTCCATCATCCCCTTCTTCTTCTGGAGAAGAATCCTCTGACGAAGGTAGTTTTTCATCCCAGCCTTCGACACCGCCCACACCAATGGCCAACCAGAACAATCCTACCAGACCTTGGCTCGACCAAGATGCAGTATCCGTACCCGGGCCTCATCATCCCTTACCCAAACATCCGGAGAAGTGGCTCCCCAAGTTCGACCCGGACTCTAAACAGATCGCTGAAGATCACATAAAAAAGTTTATGTTAGCCATTAGACTCCGTAATTTCGAGCACAAAGATATATTCTATAGATTGTTCTCGTATACTTTCAAGGGCAATGCCTCTACCTGGTACTTTTCCTAGCAGCCCCATACCATCGTGTCCTGGGAGAAGTTTGAATCCTGCTTTCTTGAGAAGTTTGGAGACGATAAGTCCCCAGAAGTTCTAGTCATGGAGATTTCTAGTTTAAGAATGAACCCCAAAGAGAAAATCAAAGAATTTAACCAAAGATTCTTAACACTAAAGAACTGAATCCCTACAGATTCGATGCCTGTTGAGAATCTTATCATAGCATATTATACGAAAGCCTTACATCAAAGTATAGCCATTTGGGTAAAGAGATATAAGAAAGCCACGTTGTTAGAGGCCTTCGAAGAGGCCAGTCATATTGAGAAAGACATCCTCAGCTTAAAACACACTACTAGCAACGAAATAGAGACTAGTTCATCTTCCAAAAAGAAAATCGAAATCCTCCCTAGACCTACCCAAAACAAAACGCAACCTGAAAGCTCAGATCTAGAAAACTTAACAAAAGTCATTCAAAAACTATCAAATCAAGTTATAGATTTGAAAAGGATGACCGAAGAAGCTTCTTCGAGAAAAGGGCCCTACAAACCCCTATTTAGGAAGCCTTTTCCCACCAACCGACATAATTCAAATACCGAAGGCTTAAATCTAGAAAGCCTGCAATTCACTATTCAAATGATTCTAGAAGCCCAGGATAACTTGATGCCTCCTGAGATTCCTAAGGAAGTAGTTGAACAAGAGACAGTTGAAGAAGATGATTCTTCTCCGAACATTTTTGGACACTTCTCGGATAGCATTTTTCAAGCTAATTTCAATACAGTACATCCCTACAATACTAGGAGTAAGACAGCAAACAAACCTTCTTCTGAAAACACTACGACTTTACCCCCAAACAGTCTAGATCAGCTGAGACTAAACAGATTCATGTAAACCCCAACTTAGATTATGATTTAGTTAAATATCGAAAAAAATTAAGGGCTAACATTTATGTTTATGAATTATTAAAATTTTTGTTTCTGCTAAAAAAAATGTTACAGAATATCGCAGAGAATAACAAAAACGGTAATCCAAGCAGTAACAAAGTTTTTCAGAATAACCCAAAAGTTCCTCAGAAGGCCTCTACTAAGAACAATTCTGATCCTCATGAGAAGAGAGACCTTCATGTAAATAATGTAACAAATGTAGATAAATTATCTTTAGAGGCTGCGAGTAAAAAGCCACAAGCTTCCACCATTAGTACTCGCAGAAATGTACCTCCATTTTTGTTAACTTTTGAAATATTTAATAGGAACATGCACAATTGTATGGTAGACTCAAGAGCTTCATCCAATGTAATTCCATGGTCTGTGTGTCAGAAGATTAATGTTGAAGTTGAACCATCCACCTTAAATATCATCCAACTTGATCGAACTAGTGTTAAGGTTATAGGTGAATTAAGGAATGTGCTTATAAGATTATAATCTAACCCCAAAGTTCATCAAGTGATTGATATTATTGTTGTGGATATTCCAGAAGTTTATGGTTTATTTTTAAGCAGAGATTGGTCAGAGCAGCTACATGGCTATTTCGCGACAAATTGGTCTCACTTGTGGCTGCCCGAGAATGGAAAGCCCAACAAAATCAAGGTAAATCGTGAACGTTACCTAAAGTTCACAGTGACAAATTTAAATGATCCCAATGAACCATTTACACCTTCTGTCGATTCACCCAAAATACAAGGGATGGATACCTTTTTCGGCAATTTCATGGCCGAGACTTTCGCTATCACTAACCCGGAACAGTAGTCCGAGATTGTGGCATATATGCAGCCAGCAGTTTCTACCCAATGGTCTCATGCACCCGACAAAAATCAAATATGGTCTCCTTACTTTGACGGGTCAAAGTCCAAGGAAGGAGCTGGTGTGGGTTGCATTATTATTGATCCAGCAGATAACAAAACCCTAATTGCATGCAGGTTAGAGTTTGAATGTACAAACAACACAGTAGAATATGAGGCTTTATTGCAAGGTCTCAGGAAAGCATTAGATATGAACATTAAAAATTTGACTGTCTTTGGCGATTCGGAAATCGTGGTTAGGCAGGTAAGAGATTCTATCCACTGTTTGTCTCCGCATCTTAAAAGCTACCAATCTGAGGTATGGAATTTAATGAATAAGTTTTCTGCTTTTAACATAAATTCTATTCCTAGATTGAATAATTCGGAAGTTGATTTGTTAGCTAACATAGCTTTGAAACTCTTTCTTGCAGAAGGCTTGTCCCCGAATGCATTCTCCGTCGAACTATTTTTTAGGCCATCTATTCCCGACAACATCACGAATTGGAGAGTCTTCGACGACGATCAAAAAATTATTAGTTTCCTGCATATGGAAGAAACTTTCCAAGGCGCGGTAATCGACAAATGCACTCATGACAAGAACCTTTGCGATTTCACAGTAATACCAGATCTGAGATCTCCTGAATCTTCATTGGACATGGTAAAGTCTATCCCTAAATATATAGTTAGATTAGAAAAATTTTATGATCTTCAAGACAAATTCAAAAAATCGGTCAATTGTAAAACAAATAGTTCCTCTTTATCGTATGAAAAAGTAAACTTGGGAACTAATAATAATCCATGGTGCATTAATTTAGGGGTGGGGTGTTCTGAACAAGAGAAAGTGGCATTTATTAAAAAATTTAAGTAATTCAAAGATGTTTTTGCATGGACGTATGACGACCTAAAAACCTTTGACCCTAACATCATACAACACGTCATTCCTATGAAACCCCAAACTTTGTCGTTTCAACAAAAGTTAAGAAAAATGCACCCTAAACTCAAACCGACCATCAAAAAAGAATTAAATAAACTCCTGAATGCTAAGATAATTTTCCCAGTTAGGCACACGCAATGGTACTCTAATCTGGTCCCTGTCCGGAAGAAGAGTGGTGAAATTCGACTATGCGTCGATTTCTGAAACCTTAATCGAGCGTCTGATAAAGACAACTACCCTGTCCCACCCATGGAACAGATCCTTCAACAGGTATCTGGTTTTGAAATATTATCCTTATTGGATGGTTTTTTAGGGTATAACCAAGTCTTGATGTCTCCTCCAGACCAACTTAAAACTACCTTCCGCACTCCATGGGGCACCTATGCTTATAGGAAAATGCCCTTTGGACTCATTAATGCTGGTGCCACTTTCCAGAGAGCGATGGACATCTCTTTCTGAGGCTTAATCAATCAATCTGTCATAGTTTACCTAGATGATATTATTGTATTCTCAAAAAACAAACCTGATCATCTAGCTCATTTGAGATCCATTCTACAGCGATGTCGTAAGTACGGCATTTCCTTGAATCCTAAAAAATCTATCTTCGCAGTAGAACAAGGTAAGCTCTTAGGATTTATTGCATCAAGCAAAGGGATGATTATCAACCCTGAAAGGAATCAAGTCATCTCGAAACTCCCCCCTCCCCCGTCAAAAAAGTCTATGCAATCTTTCTTAGGCTAGATAAACTTTGTCAAGAGATTCGTCCCCAGTTTCTCAGAAATGGTGAGACCTTTACAGAACTTAATAAAAAAGGACGCACAATATCATTGGGGACCCTTAGAAAACCAAGCTTTTAATTCAATAAAAAATGCCATAATAGACGCTCCTTCTCTCATGAGCCCTGACTTTTCGCAAGACTTCACGCTCTACACATTTGCTTCTAACCGCTCCTACATTGTTGTCCTCACTCAAAAGAACGTTGAAAACAATGAAGTCCCAATTGCCTTTATGAGTTCTTCTTTCAAAGGCGCATAAATTAATTACCCAGCGGTAGATTAGCAAGCCTATGCTATTTTTGAAGTAGTAAAACACTTCCGATCTTATATTTTGAAATCTAGGATGAAAATTATTGTCCCTTACCCGGCCGTTAGAAATATGTTAGTGCAGAAAGAACTAGGCGAAAAGAGGGTGAACTGAGTCACCTCCTTACAAGAGTATGACATAGAAAACACCCCAGCACAAATAGTGAGAGGCCAAGGTCTATGCAAGTTAGTCGCTGACTCAGCAGCAGGACAGCAAGAAGAAAATGATGTGTCAAACCCAGGACAGCACAACCAAAATTCAATATGTTGTGTACAAAACTTTGTCAGTCCCTGGTATGACGATATAAAATTATGTCTTGAACATGAGTCAGCCCCCTGTCACCTAGATCTCACTAAAAGAAGACCGTTAAGATTAAAATCTTCCTCCTTTCAGTTGATTAATGGTATTATGTTTCGTCAAAATTTTGATGGAGTACTAATGCACTGTCTTGAGAAAGATGAAGCAGAAAAGGTCTTACTAGAATTGCACGCAGGAGAAGCTGGTGGGCATTTTGGTGGGGATACCACTGCCCATAAAATATTAAGAGCAGGTTATTACTGGCCTACACTTTTTAGAGATGCTCATGCCTTGTGTTGCAAGTGTATTATTTTTCAAAAAGCATCCGAGTGGATACAGAAACCAGCCTTCCATTTGCATCATGTTTCAGTAGACTCCCCTTTTCAGAAGTGGGGACTTGATATTATAGGTCCAATCAATCCGCCATCCTCACAGCAGCATAAGTTTATTATAACAGCCATAGATTACTTCACCAGGTGGTATGAAGCTACCCCATTAAGAGTTGTAAATACCAATCAGGTAATTACCTTTTTAAATTCGAATATTATTACTCGTTTTGGTATCCTTGACTGTTTAGTATTCAATAACGCTTCCTATTTTTCGTCTCTTAAGATGAGTGAGTTCTCTCTAGAAAAAGGAATTAAATTAAAATATTCTGCTAGCTATTACCCTCAAGGCAATGGATTGGCAGAATCAACTAATAAGAATCTGATTAAAATCATCAAGAGAACGGTATCTGAAAATCACAAAAATTGGCATAATGCACTGGTAAACGCAATCTGGGATGATAGAGTAACTCCGAAAACTGTTGTGGGTAACTCTCCATTCTTTCTCGTCTATGGAAGAGAAGCAATTCTACCACCACATATTCTTCTTCCCTCACTGTAGCTATCACAGAAAATACAAGAAGAAAACTACCCCCCTTTGGAGAATCGAATTAACGCATTATTAAAACTAGAGGAAGTGAGGGCTCAAGAAAAACGAAAGTTGGATCAGCATCAACTTGTGGTTAAAAGTTGGTTTGAGTCCAACTCTGCCTCTGACAGAAACTTTGAAGTAGGTGACCTTGTCCTAAAATGGGACAAACCACATGAGGGAAAGGGAGAGCATACAAAGTTTCAGAACTTATGGCTAGGACCATTTTTAATTGCTGAGAAATTGGGTCCCAGCTCTTTCAGATTACAGAGTCTAGAGGGACAGCCAGACACCTATCCGGTGAATGGCCAAGCTCTAAAAAGGTATTTCGCTTAAGGACAACCCTATGTACACTTTGTAAATATTTTTCCTTTGTTTGCTTTTCATTTTCTTTTGTTGTTTTGGTTTTGATTTCTCCCTTACGCTTATCAGTTTTTACTTTTGAAATACATATACCTACATCATGAACTGATTCATATTAAGAGAACAAAAAAAAAAATCCTTTGAAATGACTGCTGAAAGATTGTCTAAACATCAATTATGATATTCTTCTGAAATTTATGGCCATGTTAAAGAAAGTCTGTTGTTTGAAAAGAGTTTATTGATTTCAATATGTAATTTAAGCCTGTCACGATCATCCATTTTCTTCTTAAGTTGTCCCTATTCCTTAAGAGAACAACTCAGAAGATGTCTCCCTGCCTCTGAAGGTCGGTTTATTAATAAACCATCTCTAGATCTTAATGAAGGATAGTTAAAAAATCTTTCTCAAGGTCTGTAATTTATTAAAATATGTCCAAAATATCATAATTTTCAATGTCACCCCGCTCAATTATATATCTTTAAAAAACAAATAAATCATTAAAGAGCTGTGGGAAATGCTTGTAAAACCGTCGAGATACTGAAAAGGTCTGTTGGTAGCGGGTAAATGCATGCATGATGCCAAGATAACTTCGTCGGGGTACTGAACAGCCTCGCTGGCAACGAAGCAATGTCGGGTATATGAAAAATCTCAGATTTGTAAACTTTTGACCTTAAATGTCCTTCATTCTGGTCTAGAACTTCCTGGCAGGATATAGATATCAGAGTGGGCTAAATGGAAACCATGTCAAGGCTATGGATGCCTGCTGGCAGTAGTGGTTTTGTCAACAGTATTGGAGATTTTATCCTTAATATCGTGACTCACTTTTATTAAGACTGTTATCAGTTTTCATCTTTTAAAATAACCAGCTAGAATTTTTATGACTGATGATGATGTTTAAACAATTTTCAGGTTGTTTTTGAGTTAGATTTATTCTCAATATCCTAATCTGGATTTGTTCATTTGGCAGAGATAACTGCTTCTACCAGTGTGTCGCCATTGTTGGAAACCATTTTCATTCCTATATTTTCCTTACAAGCTGCCTACACAAGGGTTTTGAACCCACATTACTCATCGCAATTTTTTAAAATAAAACGACACTATTATCTTTCGCTTTCGCATACTTTCTTTTCATTTTCATTTTCACGAATGCAAGCATGAAAACCTAGAGTTGGAAGTCATGTTGATTGCATTAAATTGATCTTTTGGATTGTTATAAATCTTTTTGTTTATGTGATCATAATTCTTTTACCTCCAACTCACTACTGGTCGTACACTTATCAAAACACCAAACCTCCACTCACTTTGCATTTTACCATTGTCAATATGGTTTCAATTTATAAATTCATTGATGCAATGGTTATATGATATTTTGGTGTCTTTGATCAAATCCTTGGTGCAATGGTTTTATTGAACACATTAATTTTGGGGTCGAATCGTTGGTGCAATGTTCAACATATTGGTTTCTTTTAAATCATACAAATGCCATTGTTTATTTAACATTCAGATCGAGTTTTGGTTATGTATTTTATGGTTTTCAATGGTTATGTGATAATCCATTTGACATGTTGTTTACAATGATTTTGATATACACTATTGTGATTTGAATGAAACATTTTACCAAGGCGCTGTCGATTGTACAGCCCGACATGATATTTTTACATGGTTTCAATTTACTCCACCACCCTCGCACGCATAAGAATTAACGTTCTGCCTTGCATTTTGGGTTGCCTCTGCTTGTTTTGGGGAAGCTGTGGGAAAATGGTTTTGTGTCTACCCTGTCAAATCCCCTCACCGATTACCCTTTTAATCTTGTGATATTTTCTATGGCTCCAGTAGTGCGAATCGAACCCAACCACGTTCAAGCTTTGTTGTTATTTGATAACGCCCGAGAGGACCTAGAGAGGAATGGTTGGAGGGTTTTTATTGAGAAGTTCGAGGGTTTCAACCTCGCAGCCGCTCAGCAATTTGCACTTACATTCGATGGATGCAGGGCCAAAGTTGGGGACATCCAACTCGAATTGAACGAGGATTTCCTCATCTCAGCCACTAGTCTACCATTCAAAGGGCAGAAATGGTTTAAAAATTCTAAGGTTGATGAAGTACCATGGCCGCTCCTGTTTACCTCAAGGAAAATCAACAGTTGTGAAAAAGGTATGCTAGTCACAGCTCTTAAGTCTAGGTGGCATGATTTGTTGGCCATTATCAAGCAATTCATTACATGTGAGGGTAGATACGGTTTAGTTTTCCTATACCACCTCCGACTGCTCATGAGTTTCATAGATTTTCCTTTGAATATGCCACATTTCCTCCTTTGGATTTTGTATAAAATGGATAAACGTTTCAAGAGGGAGAAATCTGACTCCAGCCTCTTCCACCACTGTATAACTAAAATTGTTAAAGTCCATCATTTGAGGTTGAGTGGTGACTGTTGGTAAGCTTTCTTGTTGAGGAATGGCTTTGCCGATCCTAAAATTGGACTAGTTGACAAAACTGTGGTCACAGAAACCCTTGTCGGCCCTGTCATTCCCCCTCCTACACTCTTACCCGTTGTTGAACCCTCGACCTACCCGAACGATAACCTACCCGACACCCTGCCTGACTCATGTCTAAAAGATAGTACTAAGATTGTTAAGAGGCCTATATAGAAAAAGGGTAAGGGTAATAATGATGTCAATTGCAAGGGCAAGAAGGCTACATGCTAGGTATCAATGTGTGCTCGCAATAAACCTAAACAAAACATAGACCAAAAACTGATTTTATTGAGTGAAGATTATGATTCCGAAATAGAGTGGTTTCTAACCGAGTATCTGTACTCACACGGCCTATGTTCATTCAAGCCCTATGAATATGTGACGAACCTCCCGCCATGCCTTAGAGATGACCCCAACTTCCCCGGGATCAAGCTCAATAGTGGAACTACTGATAAATTAAGAGATTCTTCACCTGTAATTACACGGCTTGATCAACCACAGTGCAATGAATGCAACTCTTGGCTCGACCGGTATTATACAGATGTCCCTCTGCTCCAATCCCGAATCAAGTCCTTAGAGGACCGAGTAAATGTGTTAACCAAGGAAAATGATAGACTGCAAGATAATGATAAAAGGCAAAAGACCACGGGCTCTTTCATTTTCAAAAATGTTGAGGCGGCCACTGCCATTGTTAATTCAAAAATAGCTTGATCGAATCGTATCCCTGAAACCAAGGTATGGTATTTCAACAATGATTTTAGAATGATTTTGTTTGTTTTGAATTAGCATAAACGATTTGTTTACTTATCATATCTATTTCTGTTATGATGGAATTGATACAATACGATTATGTTTGTAAATAATAACTAGCTACAGAATCGTGGGATTCTGTAGCTAGTCATAAAAATTTGAATTTCTGTTGATTTTGCAACTAAACACAATATGAAATTGTGTATTCTTTTGCAATTTCAGGTACACATGAATTTTAAAGGAGCTTGGATCGATTTTGTCATATTTGAACATGCGTTTTCTTTACATACTTTTGGATTAGGTTGTTAGTCTTAGATAGAAATAGGAATCTGGGAGATTGTTCCCATATTTTTTTGCAACAGTTTTGATAATTTCCACAAGGAATGTTTTCATCCTGTGGCCTTTATATATGATTTATTTTTGTAAACAAAACCATCGTTGCTTGGGAGCAAAGACTATGGATTGATGATTATTCAGACTGGAATGAAAGTGGATGTTTGTACAGATTTAGCTTTCAATACATTATACTTTTGTTCAAGTTTTAGTTCATTTCAATTTGTAATCAAATTATTGACTACTTTAGATATCAAAATTTGTTACAGGTTGATGTGATGCGATTTAAATAGTGTCCATATTTGATGTATCTCATTTTACATACAGCAATTATCATGTTTTAATTTAATGAGCAGAAGGTTAATCTTCTTTGTTAAATGAGCAGTTATATACAAATCTTTGCACTGGGATTTATCTTAATGTAATCATTTGTAAATTATAAAATTGTTGTTGCTACATCCTTTACATGTTCTGTCGTTAGCATTCAGAAGCGTTTTTGCTTTGCGTTTATGCGAAGTATTGGAGAATCTAGTGCAGGTTGGCCTCATCAAACAGTGAACACAGATGCCTATGTACAGGACAAGTAGGAGATGATGATTTCAGGTTAGTTTGCTATTTAATTTTAATAGTTTAATTAATATGAGAATTCTCTGTAGTTTAGATAGATATATAGTACAAATTACTATTTTTATTTCTTAGTTAGATAGTTGTTGTTTCATTTCTTTTTCATAAAAGTTATAAAAATCCAAAAATATTAGCTTCGCTGTCATAAGACAATTCATATATGATTTTGCAGATTTCGATCAAAATTTGCATTTTGTAAACACTGTATAGGTAACAAAGATACAATATATCAATACACTATACATTTAATAAGTAGGATTATTATTTCATTAATATTAATTAGCGAACTGTGAATATATATTAGACCTGTATATAGTTTGAAGAAGTTGTTTTTCACTTAGATTAGCTTCTTTAGCTCAGTTTTTTTACTTTCCTAGGACTTAGATCGGCCAACAGAGCTGCTAAACCCATCGGAGTGGATTAATCCAAACAGCTTGGGTTATTTAGACAACCCTGGACCGGATCCACCCCTCCAGTTGACGAGCGGTCAATTTCGCCCGTCAACAAATCGATGACAGCTGAAAGACTTTGTAAGTTGCATGTGTGTGTCGGAAACCAAGAGCACACCTAATTGGAAACCTGCGAACAACCAAGCATCTGCAGAATATCATATATATCAATTATGAGGTAGGTATTCCCATACTTATATCACAGACGGATGACAATTGTAGACATGGGTCATGGCCACCAATCATACACAATGGATCCATGCCGTCAAAATATAGCATAGCCACCGGGAATACACTGTGGATCTATGTGAGAAATTTCAAATTAAGATGACATAGCCACGAGACATACATAATGGATCTATGTGTCACAAATTATACATACTCCATCACAACCTGGACAAAAAGATGATATCCAGGGTCTTCAACCTCATCGCCCAAAAGTACGAATCTAACCATGTGATTACATGTGTTGAAGTCAAACATGGCAGAAACCACTTGATTATTGGTAATTGATGAAACCGTTAACAAGTGCGAGGGAAATCACCATTGATGTCAATGACTCCCAAGGTACTCTAGTACAATCCATCGAGTGTGAATGAGTGAGTTGAAGTTGAACAACCGATGGAATCTTTCGATCAGGGGTCAATAATATAAACCCACTTTCGAAAGCAAGGAAACCTGTGATTGAGGTATGCAAGCTCCAAGGTACCAAAGAATTTCTAAGTCTTGATTCTGGATAATGAGCTGAAGTCGACGGAACAAAACTCTTCATAGGAGGGCCTTGATGTATCCCCCATCAATGACACAAAATGAGTAACAGATTTTGAAGGTGAAACAGAGTATAATGTAAATTGAACTGGACACAGGGAAGGCCGACATGGAGAGAATGGACAACTGCAGATGGCCGACTCAATAGAGGTTTCAGATGGACTTATCTTGAACATATGAATGACATGACCAATGATTTGGCAGCATTGACTCAAAGACGACACAGGGAATGACCTTGTAGCAAATCAAATGAGAGACAAATGGACTTCCCAAACCAGCTTCAAATATAATGAATAGGGGGTGTCATGTTCAAGAGTGATAGTTACTGCCAATCAATATGAAGATGAAAGTATATCCCTTTCCCAAATTTTCCCCCACCATTTCTAGCGAGTACCTCTTTATTTTTACGCAAGCTTGAGGAGGATAACATATGCTTGTTGATATAAGCTTATCCTTTAGATAATTCCTTCGAAGTATGTTTAATGAACCCTAAGAAGGAGTGGTTTAGTCCCATTACGGGTCTATCAATGTTTGTTTAACGAGTCCAAAGATAGAAAACTCGAAGGTTTTTCATGATTATAGAGTTTGGAAAAACACTTAAAAGAGAGCTCTCTCAGTTCCTTTTTCGTAAAATAGTCTGATGAGACCGAAAAAGAGATAAATTATCACTCACCAGATGCTTTCTTCAGATACTTTATCGAGCGTGAAAATAGCAAAGTCATTCGGCTATCTTTTCGTGTTTAGAGAGTCTAAAAAGAGCTTAAAGAGAACTCCAGGGGAATTCCTTTTTTCGTATAACCTTGTTGAGCCCAAAAAAGTGATAAAAGTATGCTCGATCGCGTTCTCATGTATTTTCGAGAGCGAGAACGGACAAAGACCACGCTCGAGGTTTTATACAAAAACCATAAAAACAATCAAAACACGCGATGACAAAGAAAAAAAAAATATGTCTGTATCCCTATATATGAACATCGAAGTCATTACGCCTGCAAAAGTTACACTCAAAAGGACATTGTGGATTAGGATTTCATAGATAAATAATCATAAAAAACCAAATAACATGGTAAAAGTAAATATAAAGGAGTAAAACTTTTTTTACCATATTATTTTCACTTTTCCACTATTTGAGCTCAAAAACCCCTCTTTTACCCTCGAAGTTTGGCGTCAGATTGCGGGAGTTACGAGCGTCCATTTGGCGAGTCATTAGCGACAATGAGTTAGGCACTTTGTCTTCTACTCTTTCATGGTTTAATTTTTCATTTTCATTGGTTAAAATTCATTTTTTGAGTTGATTTTATGAGCCCTACTTGCGCTCATCCATTCTCGCAGGTGGGCTACATGGGACCTGCGAGAATGGGTGATTCTCGCAGGTGAGTCCACAATAGCCTGTGAGTTTCTCGCACTGTGCCCAAAGGGAACCTACAAGAACCGCAAAGCACAAAAAAAATTTAAGATTTTACTCAATAAAAAGGAACCAATTCATGAATAGAGTTGCTAATCCTCTTTTTGTGCTTCTTATGCAGGTAATTGTCCATCAAAATGGTTCTTGAATGGAGCGAAAGGGAGCACGAAGAAGACAATGCTATTTTCGAAAATCATCCACCCACTATTGCTTCTTTGAGAAACTGTGGCCTTCTGAAGTACTTTCATATCCCGGGCATGAGGACCCAAGTCAAGTTATTAGAGTACCTTGTGCGTATGTAGGATCCTGATCAGTAGGTATTTCATGTGGGGGTCCACACACTGTCCTTAGATATTGAGGACATTTACTTCTTGACTGGACTGTCATGGCGGGGGTACCATGTGAGCCTGACTGGTAGCAGAGGTGGTGGGCTACCCATGAGTGAGTACTGCCACTTACACTATGTTCCTGAGGCAGAGAGGAAGAAAGGGAAAGTAGCTATTTGGGGGAACGAGATTTGACCCTCCGTACTATCTTATTCACCATAGCTCAGATGGCTGGGAGTTTCACTCCTCACATGGTGCTATAGAGTTACTTCCAGTATGCCATAGAGTGTACTGAACCTCGGGTTTTCAACTGGGAAGATGCAGTGCTTCGTAGTATGAAAAAGTAGTTGACCAAATGCAGACGAGGTGACCTGAAGCAATTCGGGTACGGATATTTGTTAGTGTCCTTCTTCCTTGAGAGGGTTCCATTACTGAGATTGCAGGTTGAGTGGAATTTACCGGCTCCCAGGGATCCAAGAATGATGAGATGGTGTCGGCTCATGGCCCGGCACGTAGCTGGACCAATCATCAAGTATGATGATACCTTCTTTGACTGGCTTCAACCACAGATGTTGATGTTCGATGACTATGCTTATGCCGGATTGGATTTCTGAGGAGATTCGGACTTAGTACTACCAGAGGATGCTTAGTGGGGGGAACTTGGTAAGAAGTACACACATTTTTTCCTTTTAAATGTTTTTGTGAATTTTTATCATATGCAAATGTTTTTTATATGTTCGTTCAAAGACTAAATACAAAATTCATTTTTGATGACACAGATGTTGGACCTTACCGACCTCCTGGTACTTCTCCCATTCAGCGGCGAGGAGAGGTAGCGTCAGTGCCACAATATGTCGAGGATTATCAAGTAGTGGAACAAAACCTAGAGGGCTTGACCGCAGATATTCCAGACATGCCTCTTAAAGAGGTTCCATGATGCAATCAGCGTCATACAGTAGGAGTGTCAGGGTCCATGAGTCGACTGCTCCGTAGAGTTTCCCGAGCAGTCGTGTTACCGTGAACGTTATCCATGACGTCACTTTGTAGAAGCTATGAGCTTCAGATTTTGACATTTTGGTCTTCGGACAAAATTTTTGTAAAAAACTCTTTTGCTCGTTATATATACAGACGGCTTCTACCGGTTTATCATGTGTGATGAAAATTAATGTGATTGATTTATAAATTATTCAAATGTCTGTCTAATACATAGTTAGCCAATGCATCTGTTAATGTATTTAGACATCTAGGAATATGTTGATATTCAATTTAATCAAAATAACGTTCCAAGAGGCGAATTCACAAATACACCCGTAACAAAGTAGGACTTTGAATAGTGTAGACATTACTTAACTGTAGTACTACCAGCTGCGAATCGAGTCACACAACCAAATGACGGATTCCAAGTGAGATAGAATCAACTAATAATTCAATAACGGTGCTATAGTCTGCAATGTTGTTGGTTGCACGGCCGAGACACACACCTCGTAAGGAGACAAGTTCGTTTGTAGGGGCGTAAATTGCCCATGCAGTGGAAGCAAGGTTCTGAGTACTACGGCTAGCACCATCAGTGAAGCCAATATAGGGTAGCGAAGACTCCGACATCTGGAAATCAAACACAATGTCGCATAAGGGTAGAGACCAGATAACGACAAAAGCAAGCTACAGTAACACACAAGAAGTATGATACAATAAAAATACAAGTACTCGTGCATAGATGATTTTATGCATAGTACTTCTTCAAGTACAACCCATTCCTGGGTTCACTCAAAGGGATACCATCGTAATCTACTAACTCATAAGCTCCTTTTTCCAAAACTCATCAAATGATATAAGGACCTGGCCACATGGCTTCGAATTTTCCATCTCCTAGCATATCTCGATCTTGATCATAGAGGAGAACGAGATCTCCTTTGGAGAAAACGCGAGGCTTGACATGTTTGTCGTATTGGGCCTTGATACGTTTCTTCTGAGCTTCTATAACTAAGGTAGCATCACATCGAGTTTCATCTAATCGCATAAGATACAATAGACGTTCTTCTTTAGTAGAAGTGTTTTGTAGGAGTTCAACAGCTAGTTTTAAAGAGGGTATCTCGCATTCAATCGGGAGAATAGCTTCCAAACCATAGACTAACCGGAAATGTGTAAACCCAGTAGCAGAATTGACGGATATTCGGTAAGCCCACAATGTCGAAAACAACATTGTGTGCCAACTTGTTTTGTGAATCCCTATCATACGTCGGAGCATAGTTATGAGAACTTTGTTAATTGCTTCAACCTGGCCGTTGGCTTGTGGGTAATAGGGCGTTGAGTTATCATGGCGAAACCCAACTTTTCAGTAAGTTCAGACATCATGAAGTTTCTGAAGTAGCTACTGTGATCAGTGGCGATAGCTTGGGGAACACCAAAACAAGGTATGACATGATTAAAAATGAATAATGTTGTGTTCTTCCCAGTGTTGTCAAATGTCGGCATCGCCTCAGCCCATTTCGTAAAGTAATCAACGACTACAATAATGTAACCATGCCCCCCGACCGAGTGAGGGTGACATGTCATGAAATTGATGCCCCATTTCACAAAGGGACCAACTGAGACCACAAGGTGAGGAGGAGGGGGATGTGACCGGATCTTGTTATTATACGTCTGGTAGGCATGGAATTTTTGAACGGCGATTATGCAGTCGTTAAATAAAGAAGGCCAAAAATACCCTGCTCGTAAGATCTTCTGGGCAGTAGCGTACCCATACATATGACCACCACAGGCTCCAGAATGGAAGTCATTCAGAGCTTTCTCGGCTTCATCGAACGTTACACAACGTTGAAAAAGAGAGTCAATCCCTCGATGATAAAGAGTATCCCTGAGGATAATGTATTGACGGGCTTGATAGCATATGCGACGTCACTCAGTACTAGACAAAGTTGGCCAGAAAGTCTGGGTTTGGAGATACATAATGATATCACCATACCAAAGATCATCAGTGCTGACAAGAAAAAGAGATTCATTGGGTAAGGAATCAGCTTCTACTGTTTTCGTTGCAGAATGGGGAAAGTCGCATATCAACTCAGCAAAAACTAAGGACTTCTTGGACTTGGCGCGTTCGAATTCCAAGTCAAACTTCTGGAGTATCACAATCCATTTGGAGTATTTTCCCCCTAGCAATTGACAGGTAAAAATGTGTTTCATAAGGTTGCAGTGAGAAATCACTGTAGTCTTGCACGAGAGGATATAATGCCGGAAGCATTGGATGGGTTGGACGGCAGCCAAGGCCAGTTTTTCGACATGTAAATACTTGATTTCAGTAGGCGTTAGACTGCGACTCAAGTAGTAGATAACATGTTCGTCGTTAGCATCATCCTCTTGGACAAGAACCATACCAATGGTGTAATCCGAGGTAGCAATGTAGAGGAAATAATCGCGACTGTAATCGAGGGGAAAGAGAAGCAGAGCACGCTTTAGGGACAATTTCAAAGCCTTTAAAGCATTGTTGGCAATGGTATCCCAGACGAAGTCTGAACCCTTTTTGAGGAGCCACGTAAACCCATGAGTTATCTCGGCATAATTTGGGATAAAACGACGAAGAAAGATTGCTTTCCCCTACAAACTTTGTAACTGGTGAAGAGTAGAAGGAGGAGGGAGATTAAGGATCGCCTCAACCTTTAAAGGATCCACCCAGATCCCTTGAAGCGAAACGATAAAACCTAGAAGGCAGTTGGATTCCACATAGAAAATGCACTTATGAGGATTCAAACGTATACAGTAGAACCGACAGTGGATGAAAATGGCTCAGAGGTGTTTTGGGTGATTAGCTCGGTGCATTGAGTGAGTGGGTAAATTGTCCAAATATGTTTGAATGATGTGCTTGATATCATGGAAAGCATAAGACATAGTGCGTTGAAAAGTTGCACCAGCGTTCTTGAGACCAAAAGGAAGTTTCTGATAGAAAAAAGTACCCGAAGGACAAATAAAAGCGGTTTTATGTTGATCCTCGGGAACAATGTTGATTTGATTATATCCGAAGAAACCATCCATGAAAGAGAAGATTTCACTTCCGGCGCAGTCATCGACAATCTGATCGACGAAGGGGGTAGGAAAGTTTTATTTGGGACAAGCTTTGTTAATATCCCTATAATCAACGCATACACGAATCGTGCCTTGTTTCTTTTCAATCGGGACAAGATTGGAAACCCAGTCTGTGAGAGCCACCGAATAAATAAAGACGGCTTTAAGAAGTTTCTCGACTTCGAGCTTGATAGCAGTCGCTTTATGTGGGTGAACTGGACAAAGGCGTTGCCAAACAGGTTTAGTGTCGTGATATGTCTTTATCTCATGTATCACAATCTCAGGGTCGATACCCGACATTTCTTCGTAGCTCCATGCGAAGATGTCACGAAAATCTTTGAAAAGGGACGTGTAGGTGACGACTTCATCAGAAGAACATGAAGCTCCAATATGGACATTTTCGACAATCCCAGGTTTGACAGATATGTCAAGGGGAATAGTGGGTGAGATATTGCTTAAGTTCCCTTCAGAAAACACATCGTGTGCGGACTCGGGAACGGTCGAGATGATGACAACGGTCGACGGGGTCGAAATCCGTTGCTAGTTCTCAAGGGTATGTTGCTCCAGAAAGAGGATGGAATGATGATGCCCATTGTCCCAAGGGGTTTCCTCCATGACAGACATGATCATCTCGTCTGTGGAAAAAATGACACGAAAAGGATCCGGAGACAACTCATCAAGAGAGGGGATAGAAGGCGTTGTCGATTGAATGGCCTGATAGGCAGATTCGACCGGACTTAACGGCATGGCATCGCCGTAACGAAGATGATCTCCAGGTTCAGGTACTATCCAGGGGTCGTGAGACACAGGAAGTTCATGAGGTAAGGTGGAGATCATGTTGATGGAAGAAACAGACGAGTGTGGAACATCGGGCGGTGGAATGGGGAAAGTACCCATTAATGAAGAGTCCTTGAGAAGGCCTACACTAACGTTCTCATAACCCAGTGGGGTTTTAGCAATAAACAGTACGTTGCTAGTACGGGTGTCGGAATTAAAGAAGGCTAGTTGGTCAATGGTGACAGCCTTTCCTTGATGTGGGAAATGTACCACACGGAAAAGGGTCGACACAACTACGTGCATGGAATCGATCCAGCTGCGTCCAAGCAGAAGATTGTAATCAAGGGGAGCGTCAAAGACTTCCACTTCGACTTGGACCATTTTTCCTTCTAACGTGATGGGCAATGAAGGAAGGACACTATAGGGCTTAAAACCAGAGCCATTGAAGGCTTTAAGAGTGTTCTAGGATTCATTCAAGGAAGGAGAGCCAATGGCTTTCCAGCAAGCAAGAGACATGACAGACGTTGAGGCACCCTCGTTGATAACGGTGCGGCAAATGTTTTTGTCAGAGACAATCACTTGGATCCGAAATGCGAGTTGAGGGGGTAACCTTGGAATGTAATCTTCCAAGTCAAAGATTATTAAATTCGTATACGTCGGGTCAATTCCACCGATAGCTTTCAACAGTGCCTTTGGTTTCATAGGACAACTTTGAAGGACTTCGAGGGCTGGCATCGCAGAAGGTGCTTGGGCCAGATCTTCAACAATGTTGTAGTTCTGGGTGGCATGAGCATGAGGATTGAAACCCGATTTTCAAACGATGCCCTTTGGGGGGGGTCGCATAACTGTGTCGAGGCTCGGTCATTCGAGATGAAGAGGACCATTGGTAGGTGGAGTCACGGGAGAGGGTTGTGCCGAGGAAGGCGGAAGATCATCAACCTTCTCTTTAGAAGGAGAATAATCTTTGGCTTGAGTAGTGAGTGCAACGTCGCTCTGCTTAGAATCGCCAATACACATCAAAACATAGGATGTGGTAGAAGATGAGGGTTGGTCATGAATGACCAACTGAGCCTGTTGTTGAGACGGGAAGGGCTGGGACAAAACGGCCGGTGCAGGTGGTTTTGGAGCTCCTTGAAGGTACTTAGAGACCTCGGTGTGTCGTGGACAATCCTTCGTGTAGTGATCATCACCACAGATAAGACAAGGTTATCAAGGTTTGCACTTATCTCGATCATCAAAAGGTGTAGTTTTGGTTTGATTTGCTTGAGAATTATTTTTTCCCTCCTTATTCTTACCTCTCCCCTTTTTAGATTTGTTTTTACCAGCTAGGGTAGATTGAACTGCATTTACCTCAGAAGTCTTGTCAGCGGGAGGGGCAGGAGACAGAGCATTTTGAACATTAGAAGAATCAGGTTTGGGGTTTGTGCTTGAGGAGGAATGTGGTTGGGCATGGAAAGTGCCAATCACATCGTCAGCTACATGCGAAGTAGCTGGAGTAGTTGAAGTTGTGGAAGTGGAAGGACAAGGTAAATCAAGTAGTAAATAATAAAGGGTACCCATTTGTGAGTAAACGAGGTCAAGATATTGAGCACGATTTATAGTATGTTCTTATTTGACCACTCCACCCATGGCAATGTCACGACCGATGTCATTCACAAACGATTTGGTGAACCATTCTGCCAGCAATTGATCGGGGAGTTCGAGTTTAATAAGACGTCGTCGTCGCCACTCATGAATTTGATTGGATATATGAGTGGCCTTATTCTGTTTGAAAGAATTCAAAATCTCGGTTCCCGTGTCATAACGAATTGGTAACTGGTGGTGTGTGAGGAAATCCATAGCTAGGGTGTTGAAGTCAGAGAAGAAACCTCATGGAAATTCAATATACCACTTCGCAGCAGAACCTGTGAGGGTTCGTTGAAAAATACGTAAATGAATAGAGTCATCCATCAATGAGTTGGATGAACACCATAGGTGAAAAGTCATAATGTGATTGTTTGGGTCCTCTCCCGCTTTGCCATCGAATTTAGGAATGTCCGATGGTAGTTTGGCGAGGATAGCAGGCCATTGGGGAGAGTGATGAATCGGATCATTTAAAATCCTTGACAAGTCTGGAAGATCCAAAGTGGCTATAAATGGTAACTATCGATTCACCTGTGGGTACTGGTGGCTTTGGGGAGGAAGCCCTATCGGAAAACCAGTAGGACCATAAGCAGTCTGCATATAATGTGAAGACCCAGGCGGATTCGGTGGTGGTTGGAGAGGATAGTAGCTCATAGGATTATACCCTGGAATAGGGACTTGAGTTTGAGCATTCGCCCCCCAAATGGGATTGAACGAACCCGGATATGGTTGGCCCATACTAGGGGGTATTACGGACGTAGTTGGAAACTGTTTCCCCCCATTTGATTGAGGAGGATGTTGTATCAACTAATTCCAATAATGGGCCAATGACGGAGGGATGTTTTTCCCATAAGGCGGGGTCAGTCCTCCCATCGAAGGTGGTGTTCCAATTGGAGGTAGTGTTCCAATTGGGGGTTGTGTTCCAATTGGGATTTGTGCACCAAAAGGAATTTGCCCGCTGAAAGGGGGTTGAGTCATACCACCTTGGTGAAATTTTCCACCAACTGGAATCTAGTAATTTGGAGTGAATGACGGAATAGTGCCACTAGGATTAAGACTACTAGTAGAAGACGAAGAAGGTCCTCCAAAAGGAAATTGAGGGAGTGTTGGAATAAAACCGGGAAGAGAGTTCCCGGAAGAAAAAGGACCACCAGGAGAGTCGGATGGGGTTTGCGTAGGAGTGTGAATGGAAGCATTCAACGCACGATATCCGGGTGGTAGTGTCGGAGTGACGTTGGGGGTTCGTGGTGTGTTTATGGGAGCAAGAATAACCGCAGTAAACCCGGTTGGAACACTTGTAGTATCTGTAAGATGGGCCATTTCAGTAGGGACGGTAAAGTGATAAGCGGTAGTCAATGGTACTGTCTCTGGACTAGAGATTTTGGAAATCACAGGTGGGTTGATTTCGTAAATCACAGGAGAACCTGGACCAAAAAGGTCCCGTCGAAAAACACCTGTAGACCAAAAACGATATTGGCCTTCTATGCCTGGAAAGGGTCCAACTGGTGATCCAGAAGACATAACAACTAATTCTCCAGAAGAATTCAGTCGCATAAATGGTCGCTCAGAATCAGGGTGAAGTCAAAAGTCCTCTCGAGTATTAGTAATTCGAAAATGCTCTAGAGAGTCAGTTCGGTCCACTTGTGGTGTGGTAACGATTGTGACTTCACTTTGCTGAGGAGAGGCCTCAGGTGTACTTGTAGGAAAGGGTTGAGAACCTTCCAGATGCTCTGGAGATAAACCCTGCATTCTACGTGAACGACGTGGAGGAGCTATCGTAAATGAGTGACAAACTTCACGAAGAAAATCTTATGGTAAACTTTGAGAAACAAACAACATGCACTAGTAAACAAAATCTAGGAAGCAACACCAAGCAAACAAGACCTTCTAATTATGAAGTCACTAGTTGGTGATGAAATCCAACATCGCAACAACAAGACGAGAAGGGGCTGGGCTAGGGTGGAAAAGTTACACTGAAAACCTGCTTAACGGACTTACACCCTAGTGCAAGCTCCCACACATAATCGTGGGTATGCCCTCCAAGGAGCCCGAGTGAGTTTGGTGAATGTCAATTCCAGGTACCATGAAGACTTTCCCCTTCACAGTCACCTCGTGTAAGAACCTAAAAAGATAGTCCACTAAGTCACCACCAACAACAATAAAGCCTAGGGGGACAGTCAATAGTCTGATCCACATGCAAGGGCAGGGTATCGAGCCCGAAATCAACTCAAAAGGCTTCCACTCATCATTGTGGGTATACCTTCAAGTGATCCCTATAATACGTGCAATATCTACACTGATATCAACAAAGCAGGGTGAGTAACTCTGCCAATATCAATGCGACCTCGTGTTTGACCCTTGTGTGAGAAGGGCTTCCTAGGACAAGATGTTGCAAATGGAATTTAACACTCCCTAACACAAGATGCTATTGTGTGTTTTGTGCTTTGGAGAGTGTATCTCTCTTCCTATGCCAAAGCGCTAGCCTAGCTAAATGTTGGTGTAATAGAACCCTAGAAAAGAGTTACTAGGTAAATTTTACAATTGCGCAGTGTTATTAAGAGCTGTTGTTTACTCAAAGGAAACGGAGATGAAACTGATGTTGTATAAGACTATGACCGAACGATGCATGGATGAGAATGAAATATATCGATTTTCATTCAATGAATCCTATGTATGGGAGGGAGAGAGAAGTTTTCCAGATCTAACTTGGAACTACAAGACACAATTTCCTTTAAAAAACAAATGCAAAAAAAAAAAAAAAAATCACGCATCAATAACAATTATCTATTGTTTCTTTTTCAATAATTTCAACAATTGATTTTCAATGTTTTCGAAAACAAAAATGCTTTTTGAAAGAAAAAATTTGTTCACTTTTCAAAAAGGACCCACACCATGATAGTGAGAGTATAGAAAATCAAAAACTAATGAACAAGCAATGATAAAAACCTAAACCACTCTTTCAATGAAAACAAAAATAAGAAGCAAACCAATATAGTCTTTTCTATCGCATAAGAAAAGTGATCTTTCAAACAATGGGCAAATGATAAAGACAAAGAAACTCAACTTTCAACCGATCGTTAGTCCTTAACCAAACAAGCACACTGAGATTCTGAAATCAGAGAGTATAGCTATGCCAAGAAAAGTCAAGAAACGAAAGTCAAGACAGAAATGACAAGAAGAGCCTTTGAAATCCTAAGACTGTTCATGCACAAAAATGAAGACAAGAAAGACATCAATCAATGGTCCAAGAAACTCTTATGAGGCACCTAGACTAATCTGGGCAGTTGAATATGCCAAAACTCAAATCCAAAAGTTTGAAAAAATGAGTTCACAGGCTGGCAATATTACACAGTGCGAGAATTAGTGATTCTCGAAGGTGAGCTTTGAGCAGAGTGAAAGAACCTCGCACTGAACCTAAAGGTAGGGTGCAAACTCTATAGATTCTCGCAGGCTACTGTGGAGTGCAGTGCGAGAATGTCTTAAACTAGTCAATTTTTTGGAAAATGACACAAAATTTGAAGAGGCCTCTGGACCCAGAGGGTTTATCAGGGTATCCTGAAGACTCAGAGATTGATATGAATGGAGAAATGTAAGACAAGAGAAAATGGCCATGGAAAAATACCAAAAACCACAAGAAAACGAGTTATAATCCCCAGTACGGTTGCCAATTTTGTCATCGGACTAATCGGTAGGTGCAGACACTAACAGATCTCCCTAGATCCACCTGGATCTAGAACAAAACAGGACAGGACATGACTCTTTCCCTAAGTTTTGACCATTGAATTAGCTAGTAGGAAGGAACAATTAACATACCTTAATATCACTTCCCAGGGTCTCTATTGCTCCCGCTTCGCTCCAGTGCTCTCGTGAGGTCAAGACCAAGACAACACAAACCAACCAAAGTGAAGATAGAAAAATATATTCAACTGTCAACTTATGTGTATGATCAAGGAATTACACAATAAAGTGAGAATAGATTTATGGGAAAGGGACATGCCACTATATCATATTAATTGAAAGTAAAGATTACAACCTGATCACCTTGATGTCGCAAGCTTCCTTTTGATGGCTCTTGGCTCCAATACACACATTTGCTCAATCCTTGCATGAAGAAGATCAAAACCTCTTGATAGACTTGCTAGAGTCTTCAAGCTCCTGTTCAAGCTAAGTCCTTCACACAATTCTTTCACCAATTCTCCAATGAAT
>JZKD02S1673016.1:1027907-1045374 GCA_000966675.3 Picea glauca | reverse complement strand
TCTCATATATTGTGCATGGTGTATTGTGGTGTATTGGTGTAACTCTTATACTATTGTTCATTTCTCATTGGATATAATTGAATGGTTTAAGTATAAGTTGAAAAAGTTTTTTTAATTTTACTTGATACTGATTCACCCCCCTCTTAGTATCAACAAGAAAATCCTTGCTTCCTTCCATGCCACATATCTGACCGAATTTTTGTCACTGAAATAGCAAGGCAGTACAACTATTGGTTGCATTTTTTCCATGAAAAGAGAAAAAAGAAATTCATACCTCTGCCTTGGAAAATCAGGAATTTCATATTCATAAATATGAACAATATTGATGAATTCGTAGGCCACTTCCACAGCCTCAATTTAAAATATGCTGAAAAATTAAAAGGGTTCGACCCCAGTGGTATTTTTCTATAACATCTATTGGCTATTGGTTTCAGCAATTCTTTCATTAACACTATTCTGAATGAAGACGGAGTCAATGCCTCAATAAATCCCACTCGTGACATCGATGACCTAGAGACAATACTCAGCACTAATGATTCGTACAAGCAGAGAGGAAAAGGTCAAGGTGAGAAAATTGCCCAATCCCCGACTGTCACGCCAAAGAGTACAACATATCGGAGTAGCAATCCAACAGCCTACCCAAGTAATAAAGTAACCCACAGTTCTTCAGGGGGAGGAGGAGATAAGAACCCTCCTTCTAGCAAAATTGAAAGTTCTCATAAACTTCCCTTGAGGAAGAAAAGAAAAAACATTGTGCAAGAAGAGGAGGGACCTTGAGGAGAAGGTGATATCCATGACCTCTCCCTCGAGTACATGGAACTAAAAATTGACATCGATAAAGTGTTCCCCAACGTTGACCAGCTAGAGAACACTGCTCACTAGAACCCTCATATGGAAATAATTGAGATCGAGACCTTCGACGAAGAAGAGTCTTTGGCATTTCAAAGCGTTTTTTTTTACAGCGATTCCAAAAATTTGATTATTGATAAAAGAGATGTAAAGAATAAGAATGAGAAATCTCATTCATAGATTAACCTACAGAACATGCGGCCTTCCCAAATTTCCCAGATACACTGAGCAACTAGAGACGCTCTAGACAATTCTGTTGGATGCCTTGAAGTGGAGAATGTCAAGTTAAAACAGAAAATCAAAGAATTGGAGGAAGCTTTAATTCCCCTTCCAGTACTTTATAGTCCTTTAGCAATGATCGGGCCTACCACGCCTATGGAAAAGTTAAAAGGATCGGAAAGCCTTCTCACATCCACCTGAGGCTATTTGGCAAAGAATATCAAGAAAAGAATGGAATTATTTACAGAAGCTTGGGAGATTTCAAAGAGCATGGTCTCTTTTGGAACGAGAGCACACGCTTTTTCATGAATATTTGCAAGCAAATTTGAAAAATGAGGAAGGTTTCTACCTTGATGCGGTTGTACCATATGGTTTTAAAGTTACTAATATGAAAAAATTGAGAAGAAGAGACGAGGATCTCCCTTCTCCGAACCGAATAAAAAAACTAAATGGCTACTAGAAGGAAAAGGTAAAAAACTTGAATGGTATTGTTCAAGCATGCAGCCAGGCCATAATTAGAAGAGAGGAATTATTCAAGAAGCTAACTGAGATAGATATAGATGGAAACACCAATGAGTTCCAAGACCCCAAATTTATACTCAACTCATTGTTCTTGACCAAGCAAGAATTTTATGAACAAGTTGAGATATTTAAAGGGTTGTCATTTGAACAATTCTATGGCATTCTTGAATATGGTGAAGATGACATGGAAAACTGGCTAGTTCATTATTCAATTAAAAATCAAGATATTGAAGAAGCCTTGTGGGACATTTCTATTGATCTAAGGGACTTGGAAGGAAAACTCTTCAATATTAAAATCCATCATGAAATCAACGTGGAACCAATGAGGAGCTACATCAAGGAGTGGTTCAAAAAGGCTATCAACAAGCTTACCAGTGAAGGGAAAAGGACGATTGAGACGGTTCTTATAACCGTCGAGGAGAGCCATAAAAGGACATCAGCGAGCAAGTGAAAAGAAATGAGATACCATAATATTGATCACATTTTTTGTCTTTATCAAGATCCTCATCCAGTTACTCCACCTCTTTAAATAGAAAGGTTTAATCGAAGACTGATATTTTTCTTTTTTTTCTTCTGTCTAGGTCTTGCTGCCTTTCACCTCCCACTTTATTCTTTCTACGAGCTTCATTATTATACATATTTTATTTATGTTCTACGGGATCCCCCAATCCTATTCATTATGACAAATGCATTTTAACTTCAGAGAGTATGCAATGAACTATATATTTTTTTTAATTCCAAGAGAGTTATTTTGGGAACAAACTCGATTTTACTTAGTAACCTAGTTTTTCTGAATATAAAGTATTTGAGGTGGACCTATCATTATCTCCATTTGATTTTCCCATGTACTACTCTGTCAAAGTTCTCTTATGCATGTGGATGATTTTCTTTTAGTTTTTACGTGATCATAAATCTTTAATCCTACTATGATGGATGTGAGGAAGTTATGTTTATTTTCTTTAAATGCATGAATGTTTGTGTTTCTTGGTCCACTCTCAGGAACTCTCTTTTTAAAAGAAAAATATAAATATTTTCCATTTTTTGTTATATCTATTTTACTTTCCTTTGACAGACTTCTTTAAAAGTCCTAAATTTATAAATTTCTGACAGAGGAGTACCACCTCTATAAAAATGCAAGAGGATTTGCACCCTCGTGAGGTTGTCATTTCGATCCTAACGGATTCAAGCATCAACATGTTTTTATCTAGTCCTCAAATGAGGCTTAAACATGTGGTTTCAATAAAACAACTATGAGTTCTAAATTGAGTGCCACTTGTGGGAGTGGATAGAATATGCATCGAGGTATTTCATGTCCAAATTTCAGGCATATTAGGGAAATATTGATGAAGTGGCAATATGTACAAGTTTACTCACTTGAAAGGAACCAAAAAAAATAGGTTTGGGTAGCATGGACCTAACTTGCTCTTGCGGACTTGAAAATGAATCATACTTGTGGGAGTCTAAAGTAGATATAGCATGTTGTTACAAAACTTAGATATGAAATGAAATATCATTTACATAAAGTGCAAATTCAGCTAGCAAAGTAGACCCCAAATTAGTGCAATACAAGGGTTCTAACGATGACTCATTTGAAGGGTGATCCTATCTTGTGCATTTGATATCTTGTAATAGGAAATTTCCCCCTCTAAGAGGTTTCTTATTCATCCACTATTTCACTTGATTTAAGCATGGCATTACTAAATAGGTTCATTTTTATGTTGATTTGGTTATTTGGTCCACTCATGCATATATTATATGATCCCTCCTATTGGGTCATAACATAGGTTATCCTAATGATGACCTCATGCCACCACTAAATCCATCCTCCATCCTTATGAGGTCTGACAGTCTTTTCAATCACTTCCCAATTAATTTATTAAGCAACTGAAGAGTTGTGCATTTAATTATCAATCTGGGATCATATATAACTTATGAAGTGTCGTGCACCGTATATGCAAGTATGATGTTGTAATTGCTAATGGGTTGTAGTAATTCTAAATGAATGTCACAAGGAAAAATATAAATCTGCTTTATCAAGTTACCAAATTAAACCATACCACTCTTTCAATCGAATTCACACTTGCATAAATAGAAACACACTTTTGCAGGAAAGTAAATGCCACACTTGCAAGAAAGTAAATGTCACACTTGTAGGAAACTAAATATCACTCTTGCAAGAAATAAATCACACATGAATCAAAGGTGACTTGTTCAAGTAGTAGAATGATATTGATTAATGTGATATACATATGATGGATCATGTACTAAAATGAAACAAACCTCAAATTGTAGAAATCAAACCACATTGTGTCATGAACAGAGGTTGTAAACAAAGGAAATAAACTAACCCAAACTGCAAACAAAACAATTGTTAGCCAGAAAGAAAAATGTTGTAATGTGAGTGCAGAGTTGTAGCAACAAGAGTTGTAGCAAAAGAGATGTTTGAGTTTCCACAGAGCACCAAATAAATGTATAATAGATGCTACAACTACTCATTCATTAGTTAGAAAACATGATTCTATAATGTCGGCATTGAGTTGTGGCAATAGGAATTGCAACAATAAAAAATACCATAGTTGCAGCAAAGTGTTAAATAGAGGAATTGTTGGAAATAAAAGAAATATATAAGAGTTTCTACAACTACAAATCCATTATTCAAAAAACAGGTTTCTGCAATGTTCACATGGAGGTGCGGCGACAGGAGTTGCAGCAATAGAAAAATACCAGAGTTACAGCAAAGTGTTAAATAGAGGAATTGTTGGAAATAAATAAATTCAACTAAAGCTACTTCTATCAAATACAGAAAATATAGACAATATCGAACTAAGGAGGGGGGCCTACCTCCTTAGATGAGGTATTGATTCATGAACATAGAAAGGCACTAAATGCTCAACACACCATCACCTGGACAAGAATAAAGCGAGACTTATATGGCAAAAAAATGCACAAATCAATACAACAACGGATTTCATGTTCACTAACTTTATTCTACCTCTCGTTGGCTCAAAGAGAGTGGGAGTATTTATATATAATAGTTTATTTCTAAATTAATCATAGGAATTGATGGATAGCCACGAGAATCAGTTTGTTCCATCTCGTTACATCGTTTTCTCCAAAAGATAGCCAAATCAGGCATCTGTTGACTTAATCAGTTGTATGACAAGTGGCAACTGATTCATTCATTCCTCTTTGGGCACCCAATTTCCTTTGTCATTTTCATGCGTGAAGGAATTGGTTATTTTAATTCATGGTTGATCCTTGGATGACAGCTTGTGCAATTGACTGATGTGTTGTTACAGTAGGTGCGGAGATACATCACCCATTCTCAAATTTGCAGCAACAGTCCTATAGCGAGAGTCGCAGCAACGCAGAGTTGCAGCAACAGTGTCAGCAACCCAAATTTGCAGCAGCTACACTTGAGTTGAGAGTGCATTGTTACAGCAAACGTGGAGTTACAGCACTTGTTCTCAGAGTTGCAACAATGGTATTGTGGTAAGATTCGCAACAACAGTGAGGCAAGAGTCATAGTAATAGTGAGAGTTTCAACAACTCATGCGTAGGAGTTGCATATTGCATTTGAAAGGTACATGTGCATCCAGGTTTCCTATATACAATTGTTAGCACAAAAGGGTGATAATCTCCTGAAAATGCATAAGAATAAGTATTGAAATAGCATGTTAAGAAAATAATTATACCTTGACCAAAAATGCATCATTGTGAATGAAAAAGGTATTAAGATGGAATGGAAATGGGAAAAGGGTGTACAAAAAGGTATTGGATGAGTACTACAAAGATGTCAATATGAGCACCTGTCATCTCCCCCCAGTCGAATGTGTTGCATGTCCCTATGTAACCAAACATCCATTTTGAGTCTAAGAGGGTGTGATTCCCTTGGAGGTTGTTGATGCCATAATTAGTTTTCTCTGCCTCAGGAGTAGAAAAATATTCCTCATCTAGGTATACTTCCATAATTGCATCAAGTCTTTCTCATAAAGTTCCCCTTGTTGGTTCTTGTGTAACAGCAGGGTCCTTCTCTTATGCTACCATTGTTTCTTTATCTTGTGCCTCCCATGTTGGTTTTGGTGTACCAACAGGGTGACTCTCCTTTGTTGGTCTTGTGTTACAACATGGTGACTTTCCTTTTCTGGTTCTTGTGTGACAGTAGGGTGACTTTCCTCAATTGGTTCTTGTGTGACATCAAGGTGATTTTCCTCTATTGGTTTTGCAAAAATGGATCTTGTTTCCTGGGCAAGGTAGTCTAACCTATTCAAATGCCTCTCCTCTCGATTTCATCTCCCAATAAATTGACATTGGTTTGAAGCTTCATGTTCTTCTTCTCAAGTATCTTATTCTTCCTTAAAAGTGATACATATAAGGGCACAAGCAAAGGGGTACTTATTGTTTTAGATTTGTTGATATTGGTTGTCTTTTCTAGATCTGGGGCAGCAGTGACATCATTTTCTTTTCGATTTGTAGCTTCTTCTTCTTCTAGGTAGACCTCCAGAATTGCAGCAAGGCCCTCTCCTAAATTTTTCCTTGTTTGTTCTTGTGTTACAACAAGGTTTCTATCACTGTCTCCTCATCAAGCGCAGACCCAGCAGATCTTTGACCTTCCCCCATCATTCTCACTAGTTATTGTGTATTAATGTGGTGACTTTACCCTATTGGTTCTTGCATAACAACAATGTCCCCCTCTTGTACTGCAACTTCTCCTTCATCATATTCCCCCCATGTTGGTTCTTGTGTAGCAACAGGGGTTTTCCTTTTCCGAGTTGCAGCACTAGGAGTGTATATTACCCTCTTCTTCCTTCAGGTAGGCACATACTTTGGCCTTTTCTTCGTCCTCCTCGATCTTTTGGTTGTAGGTTTTCTCCCTGTTACCTCTATATCACTCTCATAGCTTCCTTAATCTCATTGAGGAGTTACAGAAAAACCCTCAGGGGTTTCTTCTTTAATGATTGTAGTTCTAGGAGTTGAAGCAACCTCGTTCCCTAGAGTTACAGTAGCGACGGCCTCTAAAGTTGTAGCGTCATTGTCTTGATGTGGAGTAGCAATAACTATGGATTCTCCAGGAAGGGTTACAGAAATTGTTGGTGCTCTTTCCACTTCTCTCCATACCCTACCCTCCTTGTGTAGTGCGTGCTCAAACATAAGTTTTATGATCCTTTGGTGTGAGAGGGATTACCTAGATTGGACAGCTTTTTGTATAAGTGTGGCCATGGTCTACAACGTTCTCCAAAGGAAAAATGGAATATTGACAAGTCTGTCATCTTGTAGGTGATCTAGTAAGAAAATATATTGTAGATAGACAGCCCCATAACGGCCTTCACAAGTGATGTACCACTGCACTACCATAGCAACATCTTTCTATGGATTTGGTAGTGAGTTTCTATCAAACCATGTTCCTTTCTTGACTAGAGCTTCTCCTTGGTTGAGGAATCACTTCAAGATCTCAGGCTTAAGTCTTCATAAACAATACCAGTGCTCCCCTGTCTGAGAAAGCCTGATTACCTTAACTATCATCTCCTTTGTCACTTGTACCATTGTTCCTACCACTTCATTCCTTATTTCTCTTCAATTCATGGCAAATTTGAGTGCCACATCGTTTTCATACCCTTGTAGCTTGTGTAAATACTCCATCCAACATCCTTGCTAGAAAATTCCCCTGATATTATCATATGCCTCCAAAAATAGCATCTTTGTAGGTTTCATAGGGTTCAATGAGCCCCCCATTCTTCCTACTCAAATCTCATGCAAATTACAAACACAAAACAGAATGAACAGTCCAAAGGGTGGAGATTTCAAACTATGGAATGGAATGATTGTGTGACGGGGTAATTATGTCATAGGTTGGGTGATTATGAGTGTGTGACAGGGCAGTGAGTGATGAAATAATGTCATGAAATGTCAATCAATGCATGTTCATTACAAATTTTAGGAGATGTACCTTCTAACTTACCATACGTGGTCATGATGGCTTGTACCATCGTTGTGTTGGTGCATTGGCCCCACGAGATGGCTAGGATACTTGTTGGGATCGAAATTTGTAGCAGCAATACTCCCAAGTTGTAGCAATAGTGCTCAAAGTTGCAGCAACAGTGCTCCAAAGTTTTCGCAATGTGTTGTCCAAATTTGTTACTTGATATGGTGTCACAATAGGAATCATCTTTACATGAATTGGTTGTCGGTACTTCAGTTGGAATTTAGAGTTGTAGCAACAACATTCTATAATTGTACCACTAATGTTGTGAAATGGAGTTGCAGCACCAAGGTTACAAAATGAAGTTGTAGTAACAACATTATCCTCCCCTACATATCCTGAAGACTTGATTAGTAAAAATACTTATGACCGGAAGTATCCTGACATAACCATCACGAAACTGTGAAGTGCCCTTCTATTTTTTTTTATTTTTTTTAACATGTCATACTCTAGCATAAGATTATTTTCACAAAACATGCCCCCACATATGCCCCTAAGGGTTTTCATACATGGGATTTTATTATCATCTTCTTCTCTCTTTTTTTTTTTCTTTTTTTTCTCTTTGTTTTTTGTTAGGAATGAATCATTCAACAGGAGTTCTCCTCTTGTTAACAATATCCAAGTCATTGTCGATCCATCCTCTAGTGATCCTCCTCAAAAATGATTCCTTGGATAGGAGTCTGTGATGTAACTCAAGCATGTGTCAATTTTCCATCAGAGGAGTTCTTTCTCCATCAATGGTGTGAAGTTTAATGGCTCTATTTTCATATACAGTATCAATCTTATAAGGACCGAGTCATTGAGTGCGGAACTTCCCTTTGAAATCCTTTAACTTGGATATGAATAATAAGGCCTAGTCTCATGCCACCAAGATATTTTTTGTTATATTACTATTGTTTGGTGCAAGGCAGTGATGCAAAGTTTGTCTAGTTCATTGATTAGGAGGAGTCTCTACTTATGAGCTTCAGATAATTCCATTCCAAGTTGTACAACTATTATAAGTGTTTAGATCTCTATTTCAATCGGAAATAGTACTCTCTTTCCATAGACCAATTAATATGGGGTGCAGCGTAGTAGTCCTCCCTATTTTTCTATAGGCCCATGGAGCTTCAGGGAGTTTGTTGGTCTGGTCCTTGACGTGTAGTCTGACAATCTTGGTGATGATGGCCTCAACAATTATGTTTTCCTTTTACTTGTCCATTGGTTTTCAAGTGATATGGTGTAGTAACCCTGTTTTTTATCTTATATATTTCCATCATGTCTTTAATTCTTCTTTGAATTGAATTGATTCCCTTCATCAATAACTATTTCCCAAGGTATCTCGAACCTAGTTGATATTTCTTCATGAAGAAATCATGCTACTGCTTGATCTGTCACAGTTAGGAGTGCATTGGATTCCATACACTTTGTGACATAATCCATGCACACTGGGATGTAGGAGTTATGTTGGAAATGAGAAATGATTGGTACCACAAAATCCAGGGCCCGTTTACTATCCAGGTGGATATTGGTGGCCACCCACCTGTTCCAAATTCCAACCGGCTCATCTTGACAGTTTTCAGTTCAGCATGTTTCTCTATAATGGGGAAATTTCTTTGTAATTATGGGTTCTACACTTCTAAGGTTGTCTTGAAGTCCTACAAAGAATCCAGGTGGATATCGATGTCCTCCAACCTATTCAAACTGGCTTATTTTGGAACTTTTCATGTCAGTACATCTTTTTGTAATTCCAGGGTCGTTTGGGGGCCCTATGAAGTGTTTTATTGGCCTCCCACAGTAAAATTGTAGATGAAGTTAGATTTTAATGGAAGAATGTGTATTTCTCGAAAAGATATTTCCAACGAGCTATCACACGCCTAAAACAGAGATCATATGCAAAAGTTACAACCCTCGAAAGTTGATGTACTAACTTACCCCAACGGGGCCCACATGAATTTTTGCACTTCATCTCCTAGGGTTATTTTTTTGGGTGTCTAGGGTTTTGGCATTCATGTTTATCATAAAAAGGCCTTCATGGCCTCATTTTACTTATCTTCTTCTTACGAATGAGCATATTTGTCACATCTCTTCTCAAAGATAAAGTTGCCACCATTCTAACGAGTCTTGCACTCTGTATTTTTACAGTCTCTGTACATTTATTTCATTAATAGAACTCATGTATTGTTGTAATTCTCTATTTATGGAAATTTTTATGTGTATTTCATTGTAATATCTCTGCTTTCATTTCATTTTGAAAATAATTTGGATCAGTGATATCAGAGAAGGCTGCTCTTGATCATTTTTTTTCAATGTATGTCCCCGACGAGGTCCGAGTATAGAAAGTTGGTTCTCGATCTTGTATCTCTTAAGTACAATCACTCTTGCATGCCCAAGAAACCCTCTATGGCAGAAGAAAATAAAAAAAGTGGAGCAAAATATTATATTAACATGTTGCTTGAGCAAGCTCTCAGGCTAAAGAGGGACAAAATGATGGAGATTTTTTCCCACATCCTTCAACACCTGCCGATAGAACCAGGTGCTTCTTCATTAAGCAGCCACTTTGGAGGAACCTCTACCTTCAAGGTATAAGTTAATTTTTATATTCTCTTATTTGAAGGTCAGATAGATGCGGATTCGTTAGAAAAATGGTTAAATATGATAAAAGGTTATTTCTATGTTCACAGTTTTTCAGATAGGGAAAAGATCACCTTCGCACTCCTCAAGGCTCTCCCCCATGTCAAACATTGGTGGGAAACTTACTGGGAGAAAAGTTCCACATAGGAATATGGAATATATGGGTTTGAGCCCACTTGGGATTTTTTTGTGGATGTAGTCAAGGAACAATAATACCCTATTGATAACTATGAAGACTAGTACATGAGATGGACCACACTATGGCAAGAGAAGAGCCAAACAGTGTCAGTGTTCACAAATACTTTCCATACCTTGTGCACCAAGGTAGTTATCAAACACTCTGAGTGGCATCTGGTTCTAAAATATCATCGGGCTCTACATAGATACATCCAAACCAAAATGGATTTCCTAAACATCTCATCATTGGGAATTGTCTATTGATATGTTGTCAAAATCGATCAGAAATTTATTCACCAGAACAAGTGGGAGTTTGGGTTTGCAAATCCACAACAACCAAAGCATGGTAAAGATAGTACTAATGAACAACCTCTCGACAACCAGTCCAAGACATTGGAAAAAAATGGTAAAGGAAAGACGAAGAATGACACTGGGAAGTGGTGTGACTTCCATAGAATCCCCTCGCACAACACCGATGAATGTCGCCCAAAACATTCATTGGTGGTTGAGTTCAAAGACAAAGAGACAAACCCTAATTCAAAATCTGATCCAAAAAATATTGAAAATAGATAGATCATCAACGTAGACCCCACTACTATTTTTGTGACCGCAACAATTCAACCAGAAGAACGAGTAAATCCTGAAGAGGGGGAGAACGTCTTCCATTAAAAGATGTGGGTGAAAGGGACCCTATTGCATTTCATTGTTGATAGAGGCAACCAGAAGAACCTCATCTCAGCTAAGGTCATCAAATAGTTGGGGTTGTTGACAACACCACACCCACAGCCATACAACATCGGGTGGCTTCACCAGAGACGAGATCTTCATCTCAACGAGTAGTGTCACATGTCCTATGGCATCCAACCCTTCAAGGATTAGGTAGTGTGTGATGTTGACCCTCTTGATGTCTGTGATGTTATTTTGGGCAAACCATATATGTGAAAACGTCATGTTGTTTATGAGTCTTGACCCCGTAGTGTCATTATTACTCTGGGAGGTCATCTGTATAGGATACCAGAGGTATTTCTAACTATTGTTCCACCAAAGTAGTGCCGCAAGGTAATCTCTCATACTGAAAAATTCATCCTCTTCATAGTATGTTCAAAGGATGCACAGAAGGCCACTACAACCACTACAGCCTTAGCACCTTCTATCCAGCAGAAGCAAATTGCAGAAGAGAAAGAAGATATTGTTTCTTCACCTACGATGGTGCCTACATAATGCCTCGTCAAGCCTGGAGACAACAGTTTGGTGGAACGGATTCAAACCTGCCAGCAATAGGTTCATGACATACTTCCACAAACCAAGAAGCACAACTTCTCCAACAAGTCACGTAGCTCACCAAGATTCAGATTCAAACAATGTTTTCCCCTCCTCCCAGGGAACTCAATGCAATGGATACCATTTCTTCCTAATGGGGGGGGGATGATATAGGTGGATTTTGGTGGCCACCCACCTATTCCAAATTCCAACTGGATCATCTTAAAAAAATTTAGTTTAGAACTCTTCCCTGTAATGGGGGAATTTCTTTGTAATTATGGGTTCTTCACTTCTAGGGTTGTCCTAAATCCCTACATAGAATCTAGGTGGATATTGGTGGTCTCCCACCTATTCCAACTAGCTTATTTTAGAATTTTTCATGTCAATACATATTTATGTACTGCTAAGGCCGTTTTGGGGCCCTAAACAAATTTTTATTGGCTTGCCACAGTCAAATTGTTGATGTAGTTATAGTTTGATGGAATAATGTGTATTTCTCAAAAATACCTTTCCAACGGTCTATCACACTCCTAAAATGGAGATCGTATGCAAAAGTTATGACCCCGAGAAGTTGATGTACTAACTTTCCCCAATCGAGCCCATATGAATTTTGGCACTTCATCTCCTAGGGTTAGGTTTTTGGATGCTAGGGTTTTGGAAATCATGTTTATCATAAAAAGGCCTTTAGAGCCTCATTTTACTCATATTCTTATTGTGAATTAATGTAGTCATCACATCTCTTCTCAGAGATAAAGCTACCACAATTCTAGTGAGTCTTGCACTCTATATTTTTACAGGCTCTGTACATTTCTTTCATTAATATAAATAATGTATTGTTGTATTTCTCTATTTCTGGAAATTTTTATTTGTATTTCATTAAAATATCTATGCTTTCATTTTGTTCCGAAAATAATCCGAATTAGTGGTATCAGAGTAGGATGCTCTTGATCATTTTTTTCAGTGCATGTCCCTAATGAGTTCCGAGTATAGAAATTTGGGTCTCGAGCTTATCTGTCTTGAGTAAAATCTCTCTCACACACCCAATAAATCCTCTATGGTGGAAGAAAATAAAAATGGTGGAGTAGAAGATTATATTAACATGTTTCTTGAGAAAGCTCTCACGCGACAGAGGGACGAAATGATGGAGAATTTTTCCCACATCCTTCAACACCAACTGATAGAAATAGGTGCATCTTCATCAAGCAGCCACTTTGGAGGAACCTCTTTGTTCAAGTTACAAGTTCATTTTTATATTCTTGTATTTGAAGGTGATATAGATGCAGATTCCTTAGAAAAATGGTTAAATCTGCTAGAAGGTCATTTCTTTGTTCACAATTTCTTCGACGTGGAAAATATCACCTTCGCACTCCTCGAGGTTCTTCCTCGTGTCAAACATTGGTGGGAAACTTCTTCAGAGAAAATTTCCACAGAGGAATCTGGAATATATGGGGCCAAGCCCACTTGGTTTTTTTTTGTGGATGTGTTCAAGGAACAATATTACCATGTTGATAACTATGAATATCAGTACATGAGATGGACCACATTGCGGGAAGAGAAGAGCCAAAAAGTGTCAAAGTTCACAAATACTTTCCATACCTTGTGAACCAAGATCGGTATAAAAGACTCTGAGTGGCATCTAGTTCTGAAATACTATGGGGCTCTTCATAGGTACATCCAAACAGAAATAGATTTCCAAAACAAATCATCATTGGGAGTTTCCTATCGATATGTTGTCAAAATCGAGCAGAAATTTAGGCACCAGAATAAATGGGAGTTTGGGTCTACAAATATGCAACAACCAAAGCATGGTAAAGATGGCCCTAACCAACAGCATCTCGACAACCAGTCCAAGACACAGGGAAAAAAATGTTAAAGGAAAGACGAATAATGACACTGGGAAGTGGTGCGACTACCAAAACATCTTGTGGTACAACACTGATGAATGTCACTCAAAATAGTCATTGGTGGCTAAGTTCAAAGCCAAGGAGCCGAGCCTTGATTTGGAATCTGATCCATACAATATTGAAAATAGAAAGATAATCTACGCAAACCCCATTTCTATTGTCGCAACCGGAACAATTCAACCAAAAGAACTAGTAGATCCTGAAGAGGGGGAGCACCTCTTCCATTCACAGATGTGGGTGAAAAGGACCCCGTTGCATTTAATTTTTTATATTGGAAGACAGAAAAACCTCATATCAGTTGAGGTCATCAAATAGTTGGGTTTGTCAACAACACCACACCTGCAACCATACAACATTGGGTAGCTTCACCAAGGAAAAGATATTTGTTGCATCCAGCAGTGTCGCCTATCCTATGGAATCCATCTCTTCAAGGATGAGGTAGTGTGTGATGTTTCCCCTCTTGATGTCTGTGATGTTGTTTTGGGCCAACCATATATGTGGAAACGTCATGCTGTTTATGAGTCTTGACCTCGTAGTGTCATTGTTACTCTAGGGGGTCAACTCTATAGGATACCAGAGGTAGTTCTAACTATTGTTCCACCAAAAAAATTCCACGAGGTAAACTCTCATACTGCAAAATTCATCCTCTTCATAGTTTGTTCAAAGGATGCACAGAATGCCACTACAACCACTGCATCCTCAGCACCTTCTATCCAACAGAAGCACATTGAAGAAGAGAAAGAAGATATTATTTCGTCACCTATGATGGTTCCTACATAATGCCCCATCAAGCCTAGAGACAACAAGTTGGTGGAACATATTCAACACCTCTAGTAACAGTTTTAAGGCAACCTTCCAAAGACCAAGCAGTGCAACTTCTCCAACAAGGCACACAACTCACCAAGATTCAGATTCACAAAACACTTTCCCCTCTTCCCCGGTCACTCAACGCAATGGATACCATTGCTTCCTAAGGGGGGACGAATGATCCATGTGGATATTCATGGCCACCCACCTGTTCCAAATTCCAACTGGCTCATCTTGACAATTGTTCAATTCAACATGTTTCTCTGTAATGGGGACATTTCTTTGTAATTTTGGGTTATGCACTTCAGGGGTTGTCCTAAAGACCTACACAGCATCCAGGTGGACATTGGTGGCTGCCCACCTATTCTAATTGGATTATTTTGGAATTTTTCATGTCAGTACATCTTTATGTATTTTCAAGGCCGTTTTGGGGCCCTAAACAGTGTTTTCTTGGCTTGGCACAGTCAAACTGTAGATAGAGTCATATTTTGATGTCATAATGCATAGTTCTCAAAAATACCTTTCGAACTGGCTATCACACACCTAAAATGAATATCGTATGTTTTTGGCACAGGGACAAACCCAGGTTTCAACGCTTCAACATCACACCAATAAAACCCCAATTATCGGCCCTTTTGGCAACACCTATGAAGTAGATGAAGTCTCACTTGAGGTAGAGGCAGGGGTAGTTGCAGGAATCAAGTGTCTGCAACCTTAGGTGGGACACAAATATATGATTACAATACCTTAAAAGAGAACTTAACATTTATCATTCATTAGTACTTAGCCTTTGTCTATAGCGCAGATAAACTGTAATTGCAGCGCAACGCAGTATTCAACAAGATTCAACACATTCAAGAACTGAGCACATCAACATAGATCAGATCTACCATCTCATTCACATCATTAGGCACTAAGCTTTCATATTCATCTAATAATACATCATTTCACTAAGCATTAATCATATGAACCATAAAGCAACCATAATGCACAAGGAAAACACAACACAGGATATACGTGGTTCACCCCCAGCCTGGGGCTATGTCCACCAACTCTTCTTCTCTTTATTATCTTATGTCAATCTTATACATGCACAGAGCCACAAGATCCTACTCTACATAGGACAGGAGATCTACATGCACCTCGCTAGATCCTCCTTCCCTGAGATAGGTTACAGCACAAAGCCTTTATGCAGTCTCTTACAGTCACTTTCACTTAGCCTTGCAAGTCTCACACAGTATGCACAAAGTATTTACAACTATCACTTGCACTTAGCACTTAGCATCACACATATGTCTATATTCCCCCCTCTTACATTTCCTAGACATCTATTTATACATTACAAAATGGGCCTAAACATGGGTAAACCCATGGGCCGACATCCCCATACCTGTTACATAATCCCAAAACCCAAAAATCCTTAAAAAGGGGCTGATATCCCACGATATCCGCTTCGACTTGTGCTCCACCTTCGAAAACCTGTCAAAGTCCCAAAATAGGTCAAACCTGACCAAGGATCTCTAAAACTTGGTCAAGGGACAACATATGCAAAGGTTACAACCCCGGAAAGTTGATGTACTAACTTACCCCAACAGGGACCACATGACTTTTGGCACTTCATCTCCTAGGGTTAGGTTTTTGGATCTCTATGGTTTTTTAATTCATTTTTATCAATAAAATTCCTTCAGAGCCTCATTGTACTCATCTTCTTCTTGCAAATGAGTGTAGTCGTCACATCTCTTCTCATAGATAAAGCTGCCACTATTCTAGTGAGTCTTGCACTCTGTATTTTTACAGTCTCTATACATTTCTTTCATTAATAGAAATCATGTATTGTTGTATTTCTTTGTTTCTGTCAATTTTTATGTGTATTTCATTGTAATATCTTTGCTTTCATTTTGTTCCAAAAATAATCAAGATCAGTGGTATCAGACCAGGTTGCTCTTGATCATTTTTTTTTAGTGCATGTCCTCGATGAGGTCTGAGTATAGCAAGTTGTGTCTCGAGATTCTGTCTCTTGAGGTAAATCATTATCACACTCATAATAAATCCTCTATGGCAGAATAAAATAAAAATGATGGAACGGAAGATTCTATTAACCTGTTTCTTGAGGAAGATATCGCACGCCAGAGGGACGAAATGATGGATAATTTTTCCCACATCCTTCAACGCATGTCAATAGAAACAGGCGCATGTTCATCAAGCGACCAATTTGTAGGAACCTCTCCCTTCAAGGTACAAGTTAATTTTGATATTCTCGTATTTGAAGCTTATATAGATGCGGATGCCTTACAAAAATGGTTAAATATACTAGAATTTTATTTCTATGTGCACAATTTTTCCAGCAGGGAAAAGATAAATTTCACACTCCTCAAGGCTCTTGTTACCCATGATTTCGGTCATCATGATGGTGTATTGATGATGGTGTACTCAGGCTCCTCATAATAACTTTCTCCTGAGAAAAGTGACATTCATCTCTTCCCAGAAAACTTACTTTTGAAGAGAGTTCGCAGGTTGCTAATATCCCAGGGTGAGAGAATGACCCATTCTCACAGACTGCTTTAAGCTAGGGTGTGAACTTCTCGCACTGTGCTACATAGCTATGGTGAAAACCTTCTCTAAAGCTTGGAAAAAGATGAATTCTCAATGGTTCTAGAAGGGAATCTTCTCAAAGAATGGGTTGGCATTCGAATGGTTATCCTTGTACTGGATTCCCTGATATTGTGGGATCATTCTTATCCAAGTAACCATCTCATTCTCTCCTATATATTGATGGAATTCTCATGGAAAAGGTTAAGCAAGATTCATTGGATAATTGGTGAAAGAATTGTGTGAAATACCTAGCTTGAATAGGAGCTTGGAGACTCTAGCAAGTCTATCAAGAGGATTTGATCTTCTTCATGCAAGGATTGAACAAATGTGTGTGTTGGAGCCAAGAGCCACCGAAAGGAAGCTTGTGACATCAAGGCGATCAGGTTGTAATATTCTACTTTTGATTAATATGATATAGTGGCATGTCCCTTTCCCATAAAGTCATTCTCACTTTATTATGTAATTCCTTGATCATACACATAAGTTGACAGTTGAATATATTTTTCTATCTTCACTTTGGTTGGTTTGTGTTGTCTTGGTCTTG
>JZKD02S1673016.1:1009664-1027857 GCA_000966675.3 Picea glauca | reverse complement strand
GTATGTTACTTGTTCCTCCCTACTAGCTAATTCAATGGTCAAAACTTAGGGAAAGAGTCATGTCCTATCCTGTTTTGTTCTAGATCCAGGTGGATCTAGGGAGATCTGTTAGTGTATGCACCTACCGATTTGTCCGATAACAAAATTAGCGACTCTGCTAGGGAAATAACCCGTTTTCTTTGTGGTTTTGGGTGTTTTTCCTTGGCCATTTTCTCTTGCCTTACCTTTCTCCATTCATATCAATCTCTGAGTCTTTAGGATACCCTGATAGACCCTCTGGGTCCAGAGGCCTCTTCAAATTTTGTGTCTTTTTCCAAAAATTTGATTAATTTCAGACATTCTCGCATGGCACTCCACAGTGGCCTACGAGAATATACTGAGTTCGCACTCTTCTTTTAGGTTCAGTGCGAGGTTCTCGCACTCTGCTCAAATCTCACCTGCGAGAATGACCCATTCTCACACTGTGTAATACTGCTAACCTGCGAACCCTATTTTTCAAAATTTTGGATTTGAGTTTTTGCATCTTCAACTGCTCAGATCAGTATAGGTGCCTAAAAAGAGTTTCTTGGACCATTGGTTGATTTTTTTCTTGTCTTTGTTTTCGTACACGAACAGTCTTAGGATTTCAAAGGCTTTTCCTGTCCATTTTTCTTGACTTTCATTTCTTGACTTTTCTCGACAAAGATATACTCTCTGATTTCGGAATCTGAGTGTGCTTGTTTGGTTAAGAACCGGTGATCACCTTCTTTGTCTTTATCATTTGCTTATTCTTTGAAAGATCACTTTTCCTATGCAATCGAAAAGACTAGTTTGGTTTGCTTGTTATTTTTGTTTCCATTAAAAGAGTGCTTTGGGTTTTTATCTATTGCTTGTTCATTAGTTTTTGATTTTCTGCACTCTCGCCATCATGGTGTAAGTCCTTTTTGAAAAGTGAACAAACGTTTTTCTTTCAAAATAATTTTCGTCTTTGAAAGTATTGAAAATCAATTGTTGAACTTATTGAAAAAGAAACAATAGAGAATTGTTATTTTTCTCGTGATTTGTTGCAATTGCATTTTAAAGGAAATTGTGTCTTGTAGTTCAAGTTTGATCCAGAAAAATTCTCTTTCCCTCCCGTACATAGGATTCATTGAAGAAAATTGATATATTTCATTCTCATCCATGCATTGTTGGGTCAGAGTCTCATACAACATCAGTTTCATCTTCGTTTCCTTTGAGTAACAACAGCCCTTAATAACATTGCGAAATCGTAAAATTTAACTAGTAACTCTTTTCTAGGGTTCTATTACACCAACATTTAGCTAGGCTAGCACTTTGGAATGGGAAGAGAGATACACTCTCCAAAGCACAAAACACACAATAGCATCTTGTGTTAAGGAGTGTTAAATTCCATTTGCAGCATCTTGTCCTGGGAATCCCTTCTCACACAAGGGTCAAACACGAGGTCGCATTGATATTGACAGAGTTACTCACCCTGCTTCGTTGATATCGGTGTAGAGATTACACGTATTACGGGGATCACTTGGAGGTATACCCACAATGATGAGTGGAAGCCTTTTAAGTTGATTTCGGGCTAGATACCCTGCCCTTGTGTGTGGATCGGACTGTCGACTGTCCCCCCAGGCTTTATTGTTGTCAGTGGTAACCTTAGTGGCCTATCTTTCTAGGTTCTTACACAAGGTGACTGTGAAGGGGAAAGTCTTCACAGTACCTGGAATCGACGTTGGCCAAAATCACTCGAGCTCATTGGAGGGTATACCCACGATTATGTGTGGGAGCTTGCACCAGGGGTAAGTCCATTAAGCAGGTCATCAGTGTAACTTTTCCACCCTAGACCAACCCCTTCACATCTCATTGTTGCGACGTTGGATTTCATCACCAACTAGTGACCTCGGAATTAGAAGGTCTTGTTTGCTTGGTGTTGATTCCTAGATTTTGTTTACTAGTGCGTGTTGTTTTTTTATCAAAGTTGACCATAAGATTTTCTTCGTGAAGTTAGTCACTCGGTTACAATAGCTCCTCCACGTCGTTCACGTAGAATGCAGGGTTTATCTCTAGAGAATCTGGAAGATTCTCAACCCTTTCCTACAAGTTCACCTAAGGGATCTCCTCAGCGGAGTGAAGTCCCAGACGTCACCACACCACAAGTGGAATGAACTGATTCTCTTGAACATTTCCACATCACCAATACTCGAGAGGACTTTTGACTTCACCCTGATTCTGAGTGACCGTTTATGCGACTGAATTCTTCCGGAGACTTAGTTGTTACATCTTCTGGATCACCGGTTGGACCCTTTCCAGGCATAGAAGGCCAAGATCTTTTTTTGTCTATGGGTGTTTTTCGATGGGACCTTTTTGGTCCAGGCTCACCTGTGATTTCCAAAATCACCCCACCTGTGATTTCCAAAATCTCTAGTCCAGAGACAGTACCATTTATTAGCCTATCACTTTTTCGTACCTATCGAAATTGCCCATCATACAGATACTACGAGTGTTCCAATCGGTATTACTGCAGTTAGTCTTGCTCCCATCAGCACACCGTGTATACCCAACGTCACTCTGACACTACCACCTAGATATCGTGTGTTGAATTCTTCCATTCCCACTCCTACGTAAACCCCATCTGGCTCTCCTGGTGGTCCTTATTCTTATGGGCACTCTCTTCCCTTTTTTATTCCAACACTCCATCAATTTTCTTTTGGAGGACCTCTTTCATCCTCCATTGGCAGTCTTAATCCTAATGGCACTATTCCGTCATTCACACCAAAATACCAGATTCCTGTTGGTGGAAAATTTCATCAAGGTGGTATGACTCAACCCCCTCTCAGTAGGAAAATTCCTATTGGAATGCAAATCCCAATTGGAACAAAACCCCCAATTGGAACGCTACCCCCAATTGGAACACCACCTTCAATGGGAGGACCGACCCCACCTTATGGTCAAAACATACCTCCATCCTTGGCCCAATATTGGAATCAGTTGATACAACATCCTCCACAATCGACTGGGGATCAGCAGTTTCCAGTTGCATCTGTGATACCCCTTAGTATGGGCCAACCATATCTGGGTACATCCAATCCCATTTGGGGGGCTAATGCTCAAACTCAAGTCCCTATTCCAGGGTACAATCCTATGAGCTACTATCCTCTTCAACCACCACAGAATCTGCCTGGGTATTCACATCATATGCAGATTTCTTATGATCCTACTGGTTTGTCTATGGGGCTTCCACCTCAAAGCCACCAGTACCCACAGGTGAATCAACAGTTACCCTTTTTGGCCACTTTGGATCTTCCAAATTTGTCAAGGATTTTAAATGATCCAATTCATCACTCTTCCCAATGGACTGCTATACCAGCCAAGCTACCATCGGACATTCCTAAATTCGACGACAAAGTGGGAGAGGACCCGAACAATCACGTTATGACTTTTCACCTATGGTGCTCATCCAACTCGTTGATGGATGACTCTATTCGTTTATGTCTTTTTCAATGAACCCTCACAGGTTCTGCTGCGAATTGGTATATAGAATTGCCACGAGGTTTCTTCTCTGAATTATACACCCTAGCTATGGATTTCCTCACACACTACTAGTTACCGATTCATTATGACACGGGGACCGAGATTTTGAATTATTTCAAACAAAACAAAGCCACTCATATATCTGATCACATTCATGAGTGGCGACAGAGACGACGTCTCATTAAACTCGAACTCCCTAATCAGTTGTTGGCAGAATGGTTCAAAAAATCATTGTGAACGACATTGGTCATGACATCGCCATGGGTGGAGTAGTCAAGGAAGAACAGGCCATAAGTCATGCTCAATACCTTGACCTCATTTACTCACAAACTGGTACCCTTTACGATTTACTACCTGACTTACCTCGTCCTTCCACTTCCACCACTTCAACTACTCCAGCTGCTTCACATGCAGTCGACGGTGTGATTGGCACTTTCCAAGCCCAACCACATTCCGCCTCAAGCACCAACCCCAAACCTTCTTCTAATGTTCAAAATGCTTCGTCTCCTACCCCTCCCACCAGCAATACTTCTGAGGTCAATGTCGTCCAATCTACCCCAGCCGGTAAAAACAAATCTAAAAAGGGAAGAGGTAAGAATAAGGAGGACAAAAATACTTCTCAAGTAGATCGAGCCAAAACTACACCTGTTGATGATTGGGATAAGCGCAAACCTCGATACCCTTGTCTTATATGTGGTGATGATCACTACATGAAGGATTGTCCATGATGCGTCGAAGTCACTAAGTTCCTACAAGGAGATCCAAAACCACCTACTCCGGTCGTTTTGTCCCAACCCTTCCCGTCTCAACAACAGGCTCGGTTGGTCATTCATGACCAACCCTCATCTTCTACTACATCCTATGTATTAATGTGTACTGGTGATTCAAAGTAGAGCGACGTTGCACTCACTACTCAAGCCAAAGATTATTCTCCCTCGAAAGAGAAGGTTGATGATCTACCTCCCTCCTTGGTACAACCCTATCCCGCGACTCCACCTACCAATGGTCCTCTTCATCTCAAATGACCGAGCCTCGACATAGTTCTTCAACCCCCCCGAAAGGGCGTCGTTCGGAAATTGACTTTAAATCCACATGCTCGTGTTGCCCAGAACTACAGCATTGTCAAAGATCTGGCCCAAGCACCTTCTGCGATGTCAGCCCTTGAAGTCCTTCGAAGTTGTCCTATGCAACGGAAGGCACTGTTGAAAGCTATCGATGGAATCGATCCGACGGATAACAATTTAATAATTTTTTACATGAAAGATCACATTCCAAGGTTACCCCCTCAACTCGCATTCCAGATCCAAGTGATTTTCTCTGACAAAAACATTTGTCGAACCGTTATTGATGAGGGTGCCTCGACGTGTGTCATGTCTCTTACTTGTTGGAAATCCATTGGCTCTCCCTCTTTGAATGAATCCCAGAACACTCTTAAATCCTTCAATGGCTCTGGTTTTAAGCCCTACAGTGTCCTTCCTTCATTTCCCATCATGTTATAAGGAAAAATGGTCCAAGTTGAAGTGGAAGTCTTTGACGCTCCCCTCGATTACAATCTTCTGCTTGGCCGCAGCTGGATCGATTCCATGCACGCAGTTGTGTCAACCCTTTTTCGTGTGGTACATTTCCCACATCAAGGAAAGATAGTCACCATCGACCAACTAGCCTTCTTTAATTTCGATACTCGTACTGGAAACGTACCGTTCATCGCTAAAACCCCACCGAGTTATGAGAACATCGGTGTAGGCCTTCTAAAAGACTCTTCGTTAATGGGTACTTCCCCCATTCCACCGCTCGATGTTCCATGCTCGTCTGTTGCTTCAATCAACATGATCTCCACCTTGATTCATGAAATTCTTGCATCTCACAACCCCTGGATAGTACCTGACCCTGGAGATCATCTTCGTTACGGCGACGAAATGTTGTTAAGTCCGATTGAATCCACCTATCAGGCCATTCAATCGGCAACGCCTTCTACCCCCTCTATTGGTGATTTGTTTCCCGATCCTTTTCGTGTCATTTTTCCCACGGATGAGATGATCATGTCTGTCATGGAAGACACCCCTTGGGATGATGGACATCATCGTTCCATCCTTTTTCTGGAGCAACATACCATTGAGAACTAGCAATGGATCTCAACCTCGTTGACCGTTGTTGTTATCTCCACTGTTCCTGAGTCCGCACACGATGTGTTTTCTAAAGGGAAATTAAGCAATATCTCACCCACCATTCCCCTTGACATATCCGTCAAACTTGGAATTGTCAAAAATGTCCATATCAGAGCTTCGTGTTCTTCTGACGAAATTGTCACCTACACAACCCTTTTCAAAGAGTTTCATGACATCTTCGCCTAGATCTACGAAGAAATGCCAGGTATCAACCCTGAGATTGTGATACATGAGATCAAGACATACCCCGATGCTAAACCCATCTGGCAACGCCTTCATCCAGTTCACCCACGTAAAGCGGTTGCTATCAAGCTCAAAGTCAAGAAACTTCTTAAAGTTGGCTTTATTTATCCGGTGGCTCTCATGAACTGGGTTTCAAATATTGTCCTGATCGAAAAGAAACAAGGCACCATTCGTGTATGCATTGATTATAGGGATATCAACAAAGCTTGTCCCAAAGACAACTTTCCTACCCGTTTCGTCAATCAGATTGTCGACGATTGCGCTGGAAGTGAAATCTTCTCTCTGATGGATGGTTTCTCCGAGTATAATCAAATCAACATTGTTCCTGAGGATCAACATAAGACCGCTTTTATTTGTCCTTGGGGTACTTTTGCCTATCGAAAACTCCCTTTCAGTCTCAAGAACGTTGGCGCAACTTTTCAACGCACTATGTCTTATGCTTTCCATGATATCAGGCACATCATTCAACCATATCTGGATGATTTACCTGCTCACTCAATGCGTCGATTTGATCATCCTACCCACCTCCGAGCCATTTTCGTCCGTTGTCGGTTCTATCGTATATGTTTGAATCCTCATAAGTGCATTTTTTGCGTGGAATCCGACAGACTTCTAGGTTTTATCGTTTCGCGTCAAGGGATCTGGGTGGATCCTTTAAAGGTTGAGGCAATCCTTAATCTCCCTCCTCCTCCTACACTTCGCCAGTTACAAATTTTGCAGGGGAAAGCAAACTTTCTTCATCATTTTATCCCCAATTATGCCGAGATAACTCGTGGATTTACGCAGCTTTTAAAAAGGGATTCATAGTTCATCTAGGATACCATTGCCAACAATGCTTTCGAAGCTTTGAAATTGTCCCTAACGCGTGTTCCGCTTCTCTTTCCCCCCGATTACAGTCACGATTATTTCCTCTATCTCGTTGCCTCAGATTACACCATTGGTATGGTTCTCATCCAAGAGGATGATGCTAACGATGAACATGTTATCTACTACTTGAGTCGAAGTCTAACGCCTACTAAAATCAAGTATTTACATGTCGAAAAACTGGCCTGGGTTGTCGTCCAAGCCATCCAATGCTTCCAGCACTATATACTCTCGCGCAAGACTACAGTGATTTCTCAATGCAACCCTATGCAACACATTCTTACACGTCAATTGCTAGGGGGAAAGTACTCCAAATGGATTGTGATACTCCAGGAGTTTGACTTGGAATTCGAACGCGCCAAGTCCAAGAAGTCCTTAGTATTTGTTGAGTTGATATGCGACTTTCCCTATTCTAAAACGGAAAATGTAGCAGCTGATTAATTACCCAATGAATCTCTTTTCCTTGTCAGCACCGATGATCTTTGGTATGTTGATATCATTATATATCTCCAAACCCAGACTTTCCGGCCAACTTTGTCTAGCACTGCCCGACGTCGAATACGCCTACAATCCCGTCAATACATTATTCTTGGGGATACTCTTTATCATTGGGGGATTGACTATGTTTTTTGACACTACCTAATGTTCGATGAAGTCGAGAAAGCTCTGAATGACTGCCATTCTAGAGCCTGTGGTGGTCATATGTCTAGGTATGCTACTGCCTAGAAGATCTTACGAGAAGGGTATTTTTGGCCTTCTTTATTTAACAACTGCATAATCGTCGTTCAAAAATGCCATGCTTGCCAGACCTATAATCAGAAGATACGGTCACATCCTGATCCTCTTCACCCTGTGGTCTCCGTTGGTCCCTTTGCAAAATGGGGCATCGATTTCATGACATGTCACCCTCACTTGGTTGGGGGGCATGGATACATCATTGTAGCCATCAATTACTTTATGAAATGGGTCGAACCGATGCCAACATTTGACAACACTGGAAAGACTACAACATTATTCATTTTTAATCACATCATAGCTCGTTTTGGTGTTCCCCAAGCTATAGTCACTAATCACGGTAGCCACTTTAGAAACTTCATGATGTCCAAACTTACTGAAAAGTTGGGTCTTCACCATGATAACTCAATGCCCTATTACCCACAAGCCAACAGCCAGGTTGAAGCAATTAACAAAGTTCTCATAACTATGCTCCAACGAATGATAGGGATTCACAAAACAAGTTGGCACACAATGTTGTCTTCAGCATTGTGGGCTTACCGGACATCCGTCAAGTCCGCTACTGGGTTTACATCTTTCCGATTAGTCTATGGTTTGGAAGCCATTCTCCCGATTGAATGTGAGATACCCTCTTTAAAAATATTTGTTGAACTACTACCAAACACTTCTGCTGAGGAAGAAAGTCTATTGTATCTTATGCGATTAGACGAAACTCAACACGATGCTCCCCTAGTCATAGAATCTCAGAAACAATGTGTCAAGGCCCAATACGAAAAACATGTCAAGCCTCATGTTTTCTCCAAAGGAGATCTCATTCTCCTCTATGAACAAGATCAAGATATTCTAGGAGCTGGAAAATTCAAAGCCATGTGGCGAGGTCCTTATATCGTTCGACGAGTTTTGGAAAACGGAGCTTATGAGTTAGTATATTATGATGGTATCCCTTTGAGTGAACCCAAGAATGGGTTGTACTTGAAGAAGTACTATGCATAAAATCATCTGTGCACGAGTACTTGTATTTTTATTGTATCATACTTCTTGTGTGTTACTGTAGCTTGCTTTTGTCGTTATCTGGTCTCTGCCCTTATGAAATGTTGTTTTTTAATTCCAGATGTTGGAGTCTTCGTTACCCTATATTGGCTTCATTGATGGTGTTATCCGTAGTACTCAGAACCTTGCTTCCGCTGCATGGGAAATTTACGCCCCTACAAACGAACTTGTCTCCTTACAAGGTGTGTGTCTCGGCCGTGCGACCAACAATATTGCAGAGTATAGCACCATTATCGAATTGTTGATTGATGTTATCTCGCTCGGAATGCGTCATTTGGTTGTGTGACTTGATTCGCATCTTGTAGTACTACAGTTAAGTAATGTCTATACTATTCGAAGTCCTACTTTGTTATGGGTGTATTTGTGAATTCGCCTCTTGGAACATTATTTTGATTATATTGAATATCAACATATTCCTAGATGTCTAAATACATTAACTAATGAATTGGCTAACTACATATTAGACAGACATTTGGATCATTTATAAATCAATCACATCAATTTTCACACAACACAAGATAAACTGGTAGAATTCGTATGTATATATAACGATCAAAAGAGTTTTTTACAAAAAGTTTTGTCCGAAGACCAAAATGTCAAAAGCTGAAGCTCATAGCTTCTACAAAATGATGTCATGGATGACGTTCATGGTAACATATGACTGCCCGAGAAACCCTAAGGAGCAATCGACCAATGGACTCTGACACTCATACTGTGTGACGCTGATAATGTCGTGGAACCTCTCTAAGAGGCATTTCTGGAATATTTGTTGTCAAACCCTCTAGGTTTTGTTCCACTACTTGATAATCCTCGGCATCCCATTGTGGCACTGGCGCTACCTCTCCTCGCCATTGAATGGGAGAAGTATCAGGAGGTCTGTAAGGGCCCACATCTGTGTCATCAAAAAACAAATTGTGTATTTAGTCTTTGGATGAACATATAAAAAAAACATTTGCATATGATAAAATTCATAAAAACATTTAAAAAGAAAAAAATTGTGTACTTCTTACCAAGTTCCCCCCATTGAGCATCCTCTGGCAGGACTAAGTCCGGATCTCCTCAGAAATCCAACTTGGCATAAGCATAATCGTCGACCATCAACATCTGTGGTCGCATCCAGTCAAAGAAAGTATCATCATACTTGATAATTGGTCCAGCTACATGTCGGTCCATGAGCTGACACCATCTTAGCATTCTTGGATCCCTGGGAGCCGGTAAATTCCACTCAACCTGCAGCCTTAGTAATGGAACCCTCTCGAGAAAGAAGGACACTAACAAAGACCCGTACCCGAATTGCTTTAGGTTGCCTTGTCTGCATTTGGTCAACTTCATTTTCATGCTATGAAGCACTGCATCTGTCCAGTTAAAAACCCAAGGTTCAGTACAATCTATCACATACTGAAAGTAACTCTGGAGCGCCATGTGAGGAGTGGAGCTCCCAGCCATCCGAGCTATGGTGAACAATATAGTACGGAGGTTCAAATCATGTACTCCCTAAATAGCTACTTTCCCTTTCTTCCTCTCTACCTCAGGAACGCAATGTAAGCAGAAGTACTCACTCATGGGAAGCCCACCACCTCGGCTACCAATCAGGCTCACGTGGTACCCACATCATGACAGTCCAGTCAAGAAGTAAATGTCCCCAATATCTAAGGATAGTGTGTGGAACCCTACATGGAATACCTGTTGATTGGGATCCCACATATGCACAAGGTACTCTAATAACCTAACTTGGGCCCTCATGCCCGGTATACAAAAGTACTTCAGAAGACCACAGTTTCTCAAAGAGGCAATAGTGGGTGGATGATTTCCAGCAATGGAATTGTCTTCTTCGTGCTCCCTTTCACGCCATTCCAGAACCATTGTGATGGCCAACTACCTGCATAAGAAGCACAAAAAGAAGATTAATAACTCTACTCACAATTTGGTTTTCTTTCATTGAGCAAAACTTCAAAAAAAATTATGCTTTGCAGTTCTCACAGGTGCCCTTTAGGCACAGTGCGAGAACCTCGCAGGCTACTGTGGGCTCACCTGTGAGGATGACCCATTCTTGCAGGTCCCATGTAGCCCACCTGCAAGAATGGTTGAGCGCAAGAATGGCTCATAAAACCAACTCAAAAATGTGTTTTTACCAATGAAAATGAAAATTTAAACCATAAAAGAGTAGAGGACAAAGAGCCTACCTCACTGACGTTGATGGATCATCGAATGGATGCTCGTAACTCCCACAATCTGATGCCGAACTTCGAGGGTAAAAGAGGGGTTTTGGGGCTCAAATAATGGGAAAGTGAAAATGATATGGTAAAAAGAGTTTTACTTCTTTATATTTACTTTTACCATGTTATTAAATTTTTATAATTATTTATTTATTAAAACCTAAACCCTAATGCCCTTTTGAGTGTAACTTTTGTAGGCGTAATGACTTTGATGTTCATATACAGGGATGCGGACATATTTTTCTTTTTCATCACATGTTTTGATTGTTTTTCATGGTTTTTTGCACAAGACCTCGAGCTTGGTCTTTGTCTGTTCTCACACTCGAAAATACATGAGAACACGATCGAGCATACTTTTATCACTTTTTTGGGATCAACAAGGTTATACGAGAAAGGAACCCCCCTGGAGTCCTCTTTAAGCTCTTTTCAGACTCTCTAAACATGAAAAGATAGGCGAGCGACCTTGCTATTTTCACGCTCGGTAAAGTATTTGAAGAAAGCATCTGGTGGGAAATAATTTATCTCTTTTTCGGTCTCATCAGACTATTTTACGAAAAAGGAACTGAGAGAGTTCTCTTTTAAGTGTTTTTCCAGACTCTATAATCATGAAAAACCTTCAAATTTTCTATCTCTGGACTCGTTAAACAAACATAGACAGACTCGTAATGGAATCGAACCACTCCTTCCTAGGGTTCGTTAAACATATTATGAAGGACTTATCCAAAGGATAAGCTTATATCAACAAGCATATGTTATCCTCCTCAAGCTTGCGTAAAAATAAAGAGGTACTCGCCAGAAATGGTGGGGGGGAATTTGGGAAAGGGATATTGTTTCATCTTTGTATTGATTGGCAGTAAGTGTCGCTCTTGAACATGACACCCCCTATTCATTATATTTGAAGCCAGTTTGGGAAATCCATTTGTCTCTCATTCAATTTGCTACAAGGTCATACCCTGTGTCGTCTTTGAGTCAATGCTGCCAAATCATTGGTCATGTCGTTCATATGTTCAAGAGAAGTTCATCCGAGACCTCTATTGAGTCGGCCATCTACAGTTGTCCATTCTCTCCATGTCAGCCTTCCCTGTGTCCAGTTCAACTTACACCATACTCTGTTTCACCTTCAAAATATGTTACTCATTTTGTGTCATTGATGGGGGATACATCAAGGCCCACCTGTGACAAGTTTTGTTCCATCGACTTCAGATCATTATCCAGAAACAAGACTTAGAAATTATTTGGTACCTTGGAACTTGCATGCCTCAATGGCAGGTTTCCTCGCTTTCGACAGTGGGTTTACATCATTGACCCCTGATCGAAAGATTCTGTCGAATGTTCGACTTCAAATCATTCATTCACATTCGTGGGATTGTACTAGTGTACCTTGGGAGTCGTTGACATTAATGGTGATTTCCCTCGCACTTGTTAACGGTTTCATCAATGGTCGGTAATCAAGTGGTTTTTTCCATGTTTGACTTCAACACATGTAATCACATGGTTAGATTCGTACTTTTGGGCAATGAGATTGAAGACCCTAGATATCATCTCTTTGTCCAGGTTGCGATGGAGTATGTATAATTTGCAACAGATAGATCCACTTTGTATGTCTCATGGCTATGTCATCTTAATTTGAATTTTGTCGCATAGATCCACAGTGTATTCCTGGTGGCTATGCTACATTTTGACGGCATGGATCCACAGTGTATGATTGGTGGCCATGACCTATGTCTACAATGTCATTCGTCTATGATCTGAGTATGGGAATGCCTACCTCAGAATTGGTATATTTGATATTCTGCAGATGCTTGGTTGTTCACAGGTTTCCGATTAGGTGTGTTCTTGGTTTCCGACACACACATGCAGTTTACAAAGTCTTTCAGTTGTCACTGGTTTCGGCCTCATACTTTGGGGGGCATTCTATTACCCATGATTTTGGTCATCATGATGGTGTATTGATGATGGTGTACTCAGGCTCCTCATAAGAACTTTCTCCTGAGAAAAGTGACATTCATCTCTTCCCAGAAAACTTACTTTTGAAGAGAGTTCGCAGGTTGCTAATATCCCAGGGTGCGAGAATGACCCATTCTCGTAGGCTACTTTAAGCTAGGGTGAGAAATTCTCGCACTGTGCTACATAGATAGGGTGAGAACCTTCTCTAAAGCTTGGAAAAAGATGAATTCTCGATGGTTCTAGAAGGGAATCTTCTAGAAGAATGGGTTGGCATTCGAACGGTTATCCTTGTACTGGATTCCCTGATATTATGGGATCATTCTTATCCAAGTAACCATCTCATTCTCTCCTATATATTGATGGAATTCTCATGGAAAAGGTTAAGCAAGATTCATTGGAGAATTGGTGAAAGAATTGTGTGAAGGACCTAGCTTGAACAGGAGCTTGGAGACTCTAGCAAGTCTATCAAGAGGATTTGATATTCTTCATGAAAGGATTGAACAAGTGTGTGTGTTGGAGCCAAGATCCACTGAAAGGAAGCTTGTGACATCAAGGCGATTAGGTTGTAATATTCTACTTTCGATTAATATGATACAGTGGCATGTCCCTTTCCCATAAAGTCATTCTCACTTTATTGTGTAATTACTTGATCATACACATAAGTTGACAGTTGAATATATTTTTCTATATTCACTTTGGTTGGTTTGTGTTGTCTTGGTCTTGACCTCACAAGAGCACTAGAGTGAAGCGGGAGCAACAGAGACCCTAGGAAGCGATACAAAGGTATGTTACTTGTTCCTCCCTACTAGCTAATTCAATGGTCAAAACTTAGAGAAAGAGTCATGTCCTGTCCTATTTTGTTCTAGATCCAGGTGGATCTAGGGAGATCTGTTAGTGTCTGCACCTATCGATTTGTCTGATAACATCTCTCCCCCATGTCAAACATTGGTGGGAAAGTTACTGGTAGAAAGGTGCCATAGAGGAATATGGAATATATGGGGTCGAGCCCACTTGGGATTTTTTTGTGGATGTGGTTAAGGAACAAAACTACCCTCTTGATAACTATGAAGACTAGTACATGATATGGACCACACTATGGAAAGAGAAGAGACAAACAGTGTCGGAGTTCACAAATACTTTCCATACCTTACGCACCAAGCTATGTATCAAATACTACAAGCGGCATCTGGTTCTTAAATATTGTGGGGCATTGCATAGGTACATCCAAACTGAAATGAATTTCCTAACCATCTCATCATTGGGAGCTTCCTATCGATATGTTTTCAAAATCGAGAAGAAATTTAGACACCAAAAAAAATGGGAGTTCGGGTATGCAAATCAGTAACAATGAAAGCATCCTAAATACATCCCTAACCAACAACCTCCCGACAACCATTCCAAGACACATGAAAAAAAAATGTAAAGGAAAGAGGATGAATGACTCTGGGAAGTGGTGTGAATTCCACAAAATCCCCTGGCACGACACTGATGAACGTCGCTCGAGACAATCATTGGTGATCGAGGTCAAATACAAGGAGTCGAACCCTAATTTGAAATCTTATCTAGAAAATATTGAAAATAGACAGATCATCGACACATACCCCACTATTATTGTCATGACTGCAAAAATTCAACCAGAAGAACCAGTAGATATGAAGAGGGGGAGCGCCTCTTCCATTCATAGATATGGGTGAAAGGGACCATGTTGCATTTCATTGTTGATAGCGGCAGCCAGAAGAACATCATCTCAGCTGAGGTCATCAAACAATTCGAGTTATCGACAACACCATGCCCACAGCCATATAACATTGGGTGGATTCACCATGTACGAGATCTATGTGTCATCCAGTAGTGCTACCTATCCTATGGAATCCAACCCTTCAAGGATGAGGTAGTGTGTGATATTTCCCCTCTTGATGTCTTTGATGTTGGTTTTGTCCAACCATATATGTGGAAATGTCATGTTGTTTATGAGTCTCGACCATGTAGTTTCATTATTACTCTCGGGGATCAGCTCTACAAAATACCAGAGGTAGTTTTGACTATTGTTCCAACAAAACAGTGTCGCAGGGTAATCTCCAATACTGCAAAATTCATCCTCTTCACAACCTGTTCAAAGGATGCACAAAAGGCCACTGCAACCACTGCAACCTCAACACCTTCTATCCAGCAGAATCATATTGGAGAAGAGAAAGAAGATATAGTTTATTCACCTACGATGGTGCCTACACAATGCCCCATCAATCCCAGAGACAACATGTTGGTGGAAAAAATTCAACCCCACTAGCAACAGGTTCCCGATAGCCTTCCACAGACCAAGCAGTGCAACTTCTCCAATAATGCACGCAACTCGCCAAGATTAAGTTTTAGAAAATGGTTTCCCCTCTTCCTCAAGAACTCAATGCAATGGAAACCATTTCTTACTAATGGGGGAGGACTGATCCAGGTGGATATTGGTGGCCACCCACCTATTCCAAATTCCAATTGGCTCATATTGACAGTTTTTAGTTCAGCATGTTTCTCTCTAATGGGGAATTTTTTTTTTAATTATGGTTTATGCACTTCTGGGGTTGTCCTAAATTCCTACATAGCATCCAGGTGGATATTGGTTTCCACCCACCTATTCCAACTAGCTTATTTTGTAATTTTTCATGTCATTACATCTTTATGTACTTTCAGGGCCGTTTTGGGGCCCTAAATAGTTTTTTCTTGGATTTCCACAATCAAACTGTAGGAGTTAGCATTTTATGGAATAATATTTATTTCTCGAAAATACCTTTCCAATGAGATTTCACACGCATAAAACGAAGATTGTATACAAAAGTTACTACCCCGGGAAGTTGATGTACTAACTTACCCCAACGGGACCCACATGAATGTTGGCGCTTCAACTCCTACGATTAGGTTTCTGGATGTCTAGGGTTTTGGCATTCATGTTTATCATAACAAGGCCTTCAGAGCCTCATTTTACTCATCTTCTTCTTGTGAATGAGCGTAGCCATCACATCTCTTCTCAAAGATAAATTTTCCACCATTCTAGTGAGTCTTTCACTCTATATTTTTATAGTCTCTATACATTTATTTCATTAATAGAAATAATGTATTGTTGTATTTCTCTATTTCTTGTCATTTTTATTTTTATTTCATTGTAGTATCTCTGCTTTAATTTCGTTCCAAAAATAATCTGGATCAGTGGTATTAGAGCATGTTTCTCTTGATCGTTATTTTTTCAGTGCATGTCCCCAACAAGGTACGAGTATAGAAATTTGGGTCTCGAGATTGTCTCTCTTGAGGACAATTTCTCTCACACACCACAAGAAACCCTATATGGTGGAAAAAAATAAAAATGGTAGAGTAGAAGATTCTATTAAATTGTTGCTTGAGCAAGCTCTCACATGCCAGAGGGACGAAATAATGGAGAATTTTTCCCACATCCTTCAACATATGTCGATAACAATAGGTGCATCTTCATCAATAGGCCACTTTCAAGGAACCTCTCCCTTAAGGGTAAAATTTAATTTTGATATTCCCGTATTTGAAGGTTATATAGATGTGGATGCCTTAGAAAAATGGCTAAATCTTCTAGAAGGTTATTTCTCTATTCACAATTTTTCCGACAGGAAAAATATCACCTTCGCACTCCTCAAGGCTCTCCCCCATGTCAAAAATTGGTGGCAAACTTACTGGGAGAAAAGTTCCACAGAGGAATCTGGAATATATGGGTTCGAGCCCACTTGGGATTTTTTTTTGGATGTCGTCAAGGAACAATACTACCCTGTTGATAAATATGAATACCAGTACATGAGATGGACCACACTGCAGAAAGAGAAGATCTAAACAATTTCAGAGTTCACAAATACTTTCCATACCTTGCGCACCACGTTGGGTATCAAAGACTCTGAGTTGCATCTAGTTCTGAAATACTGTGGGGCTCTACATAGGTACATCCAAACCAAAATGGATTTCTTAAACATATCATCATTGGGAGTAGCCTATCGATATGTTGTCAAAATCAAGAAATAATTTAGGCACCATAACAAATGGGAGTTTGGGTCTGCAAATCCGAAACAAACAAAGCATGGTAAAGATGGCCTAACCAACAACCTCCTGACAACCAGTCCAAGCCACAGGAAAAAAAGGGTAAAGGAAAGGAAAAGAATGACATTGGGAAGTGGTGCGACTTCCACAAAATCCCCTAGCACAACACCGATGAATGATGCTCGAAATAGTCATTGGTGGTCGAGGTCAAAGACAAGGATTCGAACCCTGATTCGGAATCTCATCCAGAAAATATTGAAAATAGACATATCATTGACACAGAACCCATTGCTATTGTCACGACTACAACAATTCAACCAAAAGAACTAGTAGATCTTGAAGAGAGGGAGCACCTCTTCCATTCACATATGTTGGCGAAAGGGACCTCGTTGCATTTCATTGTTGATAGCGGCAGCAAGAAGAAACTCATCTTAGTTGAGGTCGTCAAATGGTTAGGGTTGTTGACAACACCACAACCGCAGCCATAAAAAATTGGGTGGCTTCACTAGGGATGAGATATTTGTGTCATCCAAGAGTTTCACCTGTTCTATGGCATCCAGCCCTTCAAGGATGAGGTAGTGGGAAAATAGGGTTTGTGGCTAGTCCTTAAACTAGTCAAAAACAGGTGTTTCAAGTAAAAACGTGTCTGAGGTAATCAAGGATATCTATGCTGAATTTCTAAGACGAAATTCTGAGGGAAGGTGAAGAAAAGAAGGCTGAAATGAAAGGAAGGATAAATTCTTTTGATGGTGCTTTCTAAGTAATCCAACAATTGGTATCAGAGCCAGTTCCTTAAGGAAATAGTTTAACCACTGGAAGGAGATCATGGATTATTCTAAGAATGGAGTACCAATGTTTAATGGTCAGAATCGTTTTAATTATCAGATGTGGAGCATAAGGATGAAAATATTTTTACAGGCACAAGGACATTATATTTCTGAGGGAAGGTGAAGAAAAGAAGGCCGAAATGAAAGGAAGGATAAATTCTTTTGATGGTGCTTTCTAAGGTATGTTATTTACAGGTCATATCACCATTTTTGCTATAAAAAAAATTCTATAATGATTCATACCATGAAATTTCTATTCCATTGAGAAAACATATCCAAGTATCAGTGGTAAAAAATTCATCTTGTGGGTCGTTGTATTTTGGGAGTTACACTCCATGGAAAATAGGGTTTGTGGATAGTCTTGAAACTAGACAAAAATGAGATGAAGGACAATGAATTTTTTAGGTAAAATATCCTATATTGATATTTATTTTCATTCCATTTCCGATGGTATGTGTAACATCGCATAACTCCTCACAGTTAGAGAGTTATGGCCATGAGAAGTTGGAGACCCCAGGTTTGGGTAATGGACCCAAGTTTGTTTGATGGATAACGGTATGCGTTATGATATATTTTCAGATAATAC
>JZKD02S1673016.1:970243-990381 GCA_000966675.3 Picea glauca | reverse complement strand
GTCAGAAAGGGCGTCTTGCGAGCGATAGTTTAACCCTTTTTCGGTCTCATTGGACTACTGTATGAAAAAGGAACTGAGAGAGTTCTCTTTTAAGCATTTTTCCAAACTCTATAATCCTGAAAAACCTTCGAGTTTTCTGTCTTTGGGCTCATTAAAAGAACACATCAACAAGCCCATACGGGACCGATCCCTTACTTCTTTCGGTTCGTTAAACAAAGGAAGAGGAACTTACCGAAGGTGAGTTATATCGAGAATGTGTTATCCTCCTCAAGCTTGTTAAATCAAAAAGAGGTACTCATCTATCTGGATGGGGGAAAAATTGAAAGGAGCAAGCCAAACAGTCTCTTGAGAACATCATCCAGCACTTCTTAGAGTCGCCCTTGAACACGGCACTTTTTCATTTACATGTATCATAATCCGTTGAACCTCTACACTGAGAAAATATTTCGAGTTCCTTTCACTCCTTTGGGTCACCCAATGTCAGTCATCACATCCATTGCATAAATATTGGTCCACGTCACGTTTTGTTGTTGTGCCTCAGTGTTCAAGGGAAGTATCTGCCTCTAGAGTCAACCATCCCAAATATCTTGTCTCAAAACCCATGTCATTCCATGTTCTTTTGATCTACCAATTACATCTTTATATGTGTTTCGCGTCATTTATGGGGGATACATCAAGGCCCTCCCTCGACGAGTCTGTTCCTGTCGACTTCAACACATTATCCAGGAATTAGACTTAGAAACTAATTAGTACTTTGGGACCTGCATGCCTCAATGGCAGGCCTCCTCACATTCGACAGTGGGTTTACACCATTGACCTCCGATTGAATGATTCCACGAATGTTCGACCTCATCTCATCTATTCACGTTCGATGGAATGTACTCAGGTACCTTGGGAATCATTGACATTAATGGTGATCTCCCTCGCACTTGTTAACGGTCTACCTCATTGACCGGTAATCAAGTGGTTTATGCCATGTTCGACATCAAGACATCTATTCACATGGTTACAATCGTATCACATTGGGATTGGTAAGAAGACCCTGGGTTGAGTAATCACTTTGATATATGCTTTGCCCAGGTTGCAAAGGAGTTTCTATTGGACAAGGAACACATACGTTGTTACATAGATCCACTTTGTATTGGTCGTGGCTATGTCTTGTCATCTCATAGATCCACTATGTATCTTTCATGGCTACGATCAGTCCGAGTCATCCACGTATAGATCCACATTATATATTCAGTGGCTATACCCTTTTATCAATGCAATTATGGATCTGCAGTGTATATTATGGTGGCCATACCTTACAAGTCTCGATCACCCAAGCATAGGTATGCCTGCCTTGGGTTTTGAAATATGTCATGATATTTGTTGGATGTTTGTGTGCAGCTTCCGTCAGGTTCTCCGAGTCTATACCCTTGCTTGAACGTCTACAAAGTATTTCAGTCATCAGTTCACGTCTTCTGACTTCATACTTTGGGGGGCATTCTGTTACACATCAAAATTACTCAACTGGATAAGTGTCGCATATTCCTCTCAATTGTCATAAGTGTCGCAACTTCCTTACAACTTTCACAAGTGTCGCAAGTTGGTGACAAGTGTCGTAAATGTTGTTTAAGCATATTTCCATAATGACGACACTAAGGAGACACTTAAAACATCTTATGCACTTGATTTGAAGAAGAAGAACTGGTTCACTGGAGTCAAATAACTCTTAACACCTAAGAAGAGCTTTCAATCAAGAGTTTTGAGGGTGAACGCTCCTCTAAAACATCCTTAGGAGCATTGGCGCTCCCCTATAAGGCCTCAGGGAGCGTTATAACGCTTCCTCACCCCTCTGAAGGAGCGCTACTCACTTCTGAAGTGTTGGTGCTCCCCTTAAGCTTCGCAGGGAGCGTTCTAGTGCTCTGATGCCCCTTTTGAAGGAGCGCTCCCTAATCTGGTTCAGTTGTTGGCCCATTGAGGATAATTAGGAGAGGATCTTTCGAAATTAGGAGGAAGTTGTACTCAAATTCTTGGTTTCATCAGGAGATCCCTGATCTAAGGAGGAGGTTATTAACTTGTTCTAAAGATAACTCAAGAGGTTAAGATCCTCTCAATCTATATAAGAAAGCTCTATGATGGTGGGAAGAGGGAAGAATTGCTAGCATGAAGCCTATAATCTCATAGGAAACACACTGTCAGCCAAAGGAGAAGTGATCAGTGAAGCTGTTGTCAACCAGGTTGTGGATCTTTCGAGCAAGGGTTAGACGAAGGGGACTTGACGAAGTTGTCGCATTCGCATCTACGATTGTAAGTATTGTTGTTGTTATTCTCATTAATATGACATGCTTGGCCTGTTTCTTTCTAGTTTGTGTCTGATTTTACATGAATTTATCATTAATTGATAGATCTGTTTTCAAGCTAATATCAATAGAGTAGGAAGTAGTTGTATCTTGTTTGTCTGCAGAACTCAGCGAGGAGCAAAGGATCGGAGCACAACTCGGAGCGTGTAGGGAAAAACGTCGATAAAGAGGTACTTTTGTTATCCTTCCTTCTCATGTATTAGTTTAGATAGATTTGAAAGAAATTCAGTGTCCACGTTAATCATTTTTCTGTCTAGGGTTAAGGTCAAGCTCTTAGAGGCGATCTACCTGTCCGCAGGGAGATTTTCCTACAACAGCATGTCCCCAACGAGGTCCAAATATAGAAAGTTGGGTCTTGAGCTTGTCTCTCTTAAGTAAAATCTCTCTCACATGCCCAAGAAACCCTCTATGGCAGAAGAAAAGAAAAACAATGGAGAATAAGTTTCTATTAACCTGTTGCTTAAGCAAGCTCTCATTCTATAGAGGAAAAAATGATGGATAATTTTTCCCACATCATTCAATGCCTACCGATAGCAAAAAACGCATCTTCATCAAGAAGCCACTTTGGAGGAACCTCTCCCTTCAAGGTACAAGTTAATTTTTATATTCTCGTATTTGAATGTCAGATAGATGCAGATTCCTTAGAAAAATGGTTAAATATGCTAGAAGGTGATTTCTATGTTCACAATTTTTCAGATAGGGAAAATATCACCTTCGCACTCCTCAAGGCTCTCCCCCATGTCAAACTTTGGTGGGAAACTTACTAGGAGAAAAGTTCCATAGAGGAATCTGGAATATATGGGGTCAATCCCACTTGGGATTTTTTTGTGGATGCATTCAGGGAACAATACTACCCTGTTGATAACTATAAAGACCAGTACATGAGATGGACCACACTACGGCAAGAGAAGATCCAAACAGTGTCAGAGTTCACAAATACTTTCCATACCTTATGCACCAAGTTGGGTATCAAAGACTCTAAGTGGAATCTAGTTCTGAAATGTCATTGGGCTCTGCATAGGTACATCCAAACCGAAATGGATTTCCTAAACATATCATCATTAGGATCTACCTAATTATATGTTGTCAAAATCGATCAGAAATTTAGGCACCAAAACAAATGGTAGTTTGGGTCTGCAAATCCACAACAACCAAACCATGCTAAATATATCCCTAACCAACAACCTCCCGACAACCAGTCCAAGCCACAAGAAAAAAAGGGTAAAGGAAAGATGAAGAATGACACTGGGAAGTGGTGTGACTTCCACAAAATCCCCTTGCAAAACACCGATAAATGCCACTCGAAACAGTCATTGGTGGTCAAGATCAGAGACAAAGAGTCGAATTTTGATTTGGAATCTTATCCAAAAAAAATTGAAAATAGATAGATAATCGATGCAGAACCCACTACTATTGTCGTGACTGCAACAATTCAACCAGAAGAACCAGTAAATCCTAAAGAGGGGGAGCACGTCTTCCATTCATAGATGTGGGTGAAAGGGACCCCATTGCATTTCATTGTTTATAAGGGAAAACATAAGAACCTCATCTCAGCTAAGGTCATAAAACAGTTGGCGTTGTCGACAACACCACACCCACAGCCATACAAAATTAGGTGGCTTCACCAGAGACAAGATCTTTGTGTCAACAAGAAGTGTCTCCTGTCCTATGGAATCCAACCCTTCAAGGATGAGGTAGTGTGTGATGTTTCCCCTCTTGATGTCTGTGATGTTGTTTTTGGCCAATCATATATGTGGAAACGTCATGTTGTTTATGAGCCTCGAACCCGTAGTGTCATTATTAATCTGGGAAGTCATCTCTACAGGATACCAGAGGTAGTTATGACTATTGTTCCACCAAAATAATGTCACAAGGTAATATCCAATCATGCACTTATGGGGTTTTCCTGAATCCCTACACAACATTCAGGTGGATATTGGTGGTTTCCCACCTATTCCAACTGGCTTATTTTGGAAATTTTCATGTCAGTACATATGTATGTACTTCCAAGGCCGTTTTGGGGCCCTAAATAGTTTTTTCTTGGCTTGCCACAATCAAACTATAGTTTTAGTTAGAGTTTGATGGAATAATGTGTATTTCTCAAAAATACCTTTCCAACGGGCTATCACACACCTAAAATGGATATTGTATACAAAAGTTATGACCCCAAGAAGTTGATGTACTAACTTACCCCAACGGGGCCCACATGAATTTTAGCGCTTTATCTCTTAGGGTTAGGTTTTTGGATGTCTAGGGTTTTGGAAATCATGTTTATCATAAAAAGTCCTTTAGAGCCTCATTGTACTCATATTATTCTTGTGAATGAGCATAGTCATCACATCTCTTCTGAGAGATAAAGCTATCACAATTCTAGTGAGTCTTGCACTCTTTATTTTTACAATCTCTGTACATTTCTTTCATTAATAGAAATCGTGTATTTTTGTATTTCTTTGTTTCTAGAAATTTTTATTTGTATTTCATTGTAATATCTTTTCTTTCATTTTGTTCTGAAAATAATATGGATTAGTGGTATCAGAGAAGGTTTCTCTTGATAATTTTTTTTAGTGTATGTCCCTGATGAGTTCCAAGTATAGCAAGTTGGGTCTCGAGCTTATCTCTCTTGAGGACAGTCGCTCTCACACACCCAATAAATCCTCTATGGAAGAAGAAAAGAAAAATGGTGGAGCAGAAGATTACATTAACATGTTGCTTGAGAAATCTCTTACGTGACAGAGGGATGAAATGATGGAGAATTTTTCCCACATCCTTCAACACCTACCGATAGCAATAGGTGCATATTCATCAATTGGCCACTTTGGAGGAACCTCTATGTTCAAGGTACAAGTTAATTTTGATATTCTCGTATTTGAAGGTCAGATAGATTCGGATGCCTTAGAAAAATGGTTAAATCTTCTAGAAGGTAATTTCTATGTTCACAATTTCTTTGATGGGGAAAAATCACCTTCGCACTCCTCAATGCTCTCCCCCATGTCAAACATTGGTGGGAAACTTACTGGGAGAAAATTTCCACAGAGGAATCTCGAATATATGGGGCCAAGCCCACTTGGGTTTTTTTTGTGGATGTGGTTAAGGAACAATACTACCATGTTGATAACTCTAAAGACCAGTATATGAGATGGACCACATTGTCGCAAGAGAAGAGTCAAACAGTGCTGGATTTCACAAGTACTTTCCATACCTTGCGCACCAAGCTTGGTATAAAATACTCTGAGCAGAATCTAGTTCTGAAATATCGTGGGGCTATTCATAGGTATATCCAAATAGAAATATATCTCCAAAACATCTCATCATCAGGAGTTGCCTATCGATATGTTGTAAAAATTGAGAAGAAATTCAAGCACCAGAACAAATGAGAGTTTGGGTCTGCAAATCTGCAACAACCAAAGAATGGTAAAGATGACCCTGACCAAAAGCATCCCGACAACCAGTCCAAGACATAGGAAAAAAAATGGTAAATTAAATATGAAGAATGACACTGGGAAGTGGTGCAACTTCCACAAAATCCTCTGGCACAACATCAATGAATGTCGCTCGAAACAGTCATTGGTGGTCAAGGTCAAAGCCAGTGATTCAAGCCCTGATTTAGAATCTAATCTAGAAAATATTGAAAATAGAAAGATCATCTACGCAAACCCCACTAGACCCCATTACATTTCATTGTTGATAGTGGCAGCCAGAAAAACCTCATATAAGTTGAGGTCATCAAACAGTTGGGTTTGTCGAAAACACCATACCCACAGCCATACAACATTGGGTGGCTTCACTGGGGATGAGATCTTTGTGTCATCCAGCAGTGTCCCCTGTCCTATTGCATCCATCCCTTAGAGAATGAGGTTGTGTGTGATGTTTCCCATCTTGATGTTTGTGATGTTGTTTTGGGCCAACCATATATGTGGAAACGTCATGTTGTTTATGAGTCTCGACCCTGTAGTGTCATTATTACTCTCGGGAGTCAACTCTACAGGATACCAGAGGTAGTTCTGACTATTGTTCCACCAAAACAATTCCGCAAGGTAATCTCTCATACTGCAAAATTCATCCTCTTCATAGTTTTTTCAAAGGATGCACAGAAGGCCACTACAGCCTCAACACCTTCTATCCAGCAAAAGCACATTGCAAAAGAGAAATAAATAATGTTTATTCACCTATGATGGTGCCTACATCATTCCCCATCAATCGCAGAGACAACAGGTTGGTGGAACATATTCAACCCCTCTAGTAACAGGTTCATGACAACCTTCCACAAACCAAGCAGTGCAACTTCTCCAACAAGGCACGCAGTGCACCAAGATTCAGATTCACAAAACACTTTCCCCTCTTCCCTGACCACTCAATGCAATGGAGACCATTGCTTCCTAAGGGGGGAGGAATGATCTAGGTGGATATTGGTGGCCACCCACCTGTTCCAAATTCCAACTGGCTCATCTTGACAGTTTTCAGTTCAGCATGTTTCTTTGTAATGGGGACATTTTTTTGTAATTGTGGGTTCTGCAATTCTACGTATTTCATGAATCCCTACATAGCATCGAGGTGGACATTGGTGGTATTCCACCTATTCCAACTGAATTTTTTTGGAATTTTTCATGTCAATACATATTTATGTAATTTCAAGGCAATTTTGGGGCCCTAAATAGTGTTTTCTTGGCTTGTCATAGTCAAACTATAGATAGAGTCAGATTTTGATGGCATAATTCATAGTTCTCAAAAATACCTTTTGAATGGGCTATCACACGCCTAAAATGGAGATCGTATGAAAAATTTACGACCTCAAGAAGTTGATGTACTAACTTACCCCAACGGGGACCACATGACTTTTGGTGCTTCATCTCCTAGGGTTAGGCTTTTAGATCTCCATGGTTTTTTCATTCATGTTTATCATAAAAAGGCCTTCAGAGCCTCATTTTACTCATCTTCTTCTTACGAATGAGAATAGCCATCACATCTCTTCTCATAGATAAAGATGCCACCATTCTAGTGAGTCTTGCACTCTATATTTTTATAGTCATTGTACATTTATTTCATTAATAGAAATCATGTATTGTTGTATTTATTTGTTTCTGGAAATTTTTATGTGTATTTCATTATAATATCTCTGCTTTCATTTCATTCTGAAAATAATCTGAATCAGTGGTATCATAGCAGGTTGCTCTTGATCATTTTTTTTCAGTGCATGTCCCCGACGAGGTATGAGTATAGAAAGTTGTGTCTTGATCTTGTCTCTCTTGAGGGAAATCACTCTCGCAATCCTAATAAATCCTCAATGGCAGAAGAAAACAAAATTGATGGAGAAAATATTCTTTTGAGTTGTTTCTTGATCAAGATCTCGCGCACCAGAGGTATGAAATGATGGAGAATTTTTCCCACATATTTCAACACCTGTCAATAGAAACAGGTGCATGTTCATCAAGTGACCACTTTGGAGGAACCTCTCCCTTCAAGGTACAAGTTAATTTTGATATTATTGTATTTGAAGGTCAGATAGATGTGGATGCCTTAGAAAAATGGTTAAATCTGCTAGAATGTTATTTCTCTGTTCACAATTTTTCTGATAGGGAAAAGATCACCTTTGCACTCCTCAAGGCTCTACCCCGTGTCAAACATTAGTGGGAAACTTACTGGAAGAAAAGTTCCACAGAGGAATATGGAATATATGGGTTCGAACCCACTTGTTATTTTGTTTTTGGATATGGTCAAGGAAAAATACTACCATGTTGATAACTAACTTACCCCAACGGGGCCCTCATGAATTTTGGCGCTTCTTCTCCTAGGGTTAGGTTTTTGTATGTCTAGGGTTTTGGCATTCATGTTTATCATAAAAAAGGCCTTCAAACCCTCATTGTACTCATCTTCTTCTTGTGAGTGATCTTATCCATCACATCTCTTCTCAGAGATAAAGTTGCCACCATTATAGCGAGTCTTGCACTCTGTATTTTTACAGTCTTTGTACATTTCTTTCATTAATGGAAATCATGTATTGTTGTATTTCTCTGTTTCTGGTAATTTTTATGTGTATTTCATTGTAATATCTCTGGTTTCATTTCATTCCAAAAATAATCTGGATTAGTGGTTTAAAGCAGGTTTCTTTTGATCTTTTTTTTTTAGTGCATGTCCCTGACGAGGTATGAGTATAACAAGTTGTGTCTTGAGCTTGTCTCTCTTGAGGGAAATCACTCTCGCAATCCTAATAAATCCTCAATGGAAAAGGAAAACAAAATTGATGGAGCAAAATATTCTATTGAGTTGTTTCTTGATCAAGATCTCGCGCGCCAGAGGGATGAAATCATGGAGAATTTTTCCCACATATTTCAACACCTGTCAATAGAAACAGGTGCATGTTCATGAAGCGACCACTTTGGCGGAACCTCTCCCTTCAAGGTACAAGTTAATTTTGATATTTTTGTATTTGAAGGTCAGATAGATGTGGATGCCTTAGAAAAATGGTTAAATCTGCTAGAATGTTATTTCTTTGTTCACAATTTTTCTGATAGAGAAAATATCACCTTCGCACTCCTCAAGGCTCTCCCCCGTGTCAAACATTTGTGGGAAACTTACTGGGAGAAAAGTTCCATAGAGGAATATGGAATATATGAGTTCGAGCCCACTTGGTATTTTGTTTTTGGATATGGTCAAGGAAAAATACTACCATGTTGATAACTATTAAGACCAGTACATGAGATGGACCACACTACGGTAAGAGAAGAGCCAAATAGTGTCAGAGTTCACAAATAATTTCCATACCTTGCACACCAAGATGGGTATCAAATACTATAATCAGCATATGATTCTTAAATACCATGGGGATATGCATAGGTACATCCAAACCGAAATGAATTTCCTAAACATCTCATCATTGGGAGATTCTTATCGATATGTTGTCAAAATTGAGCAAAAATTTAGGCACCAAAACAAATGGGAGTTCGGGTCTGCAAATCAGTGACAATCAAAGCATCGTAAATACATCCCTAACCAACAACCTCCCAACAACCAGTCCAAGACACATAAAAGAAAAGGTAAAGAAAAGAGGAAGAATGACACTGGGAAGTGGTGCAACTTCAACAAAATCCCCTAGCACAACACCGATAAACATCGCTCGAAACAGTCATTGGTGGTCGAGGTCAAAGACAAGGAGCCGAACCCTGATTCAAAATATTATCTAGAAAATATTGAAAATAGACAGATCATCGACACAGACCCCGTTTCTATTGTCACAACTACAACAATTCAACCAAAGAACCAGTAGATCTGAAGAGGGGGAGCACCTCTTCCATTCATAGATGTGGGTGAAAGGGACCCCGTTGCATTTCATTGTTGATAGAGGTAGCTAGAAAACCTCATCTCACATGAGGTCGTCAAACAGTTGGGGTTGTTGAAAACACCACACCTGTAGCCATATAACATCAGGTGGCTTCACCATGTATGAGATCTATGTGTCATCCAGTAGTGTCGCCTATCTTATGGCATCCATCCCTTCAAGGATGAGGTAGTGTGTGATAGTTTCCCTCTTGATGTCTTTGATGTTGGTTTGGTTCAACCATATATGTGGAAATTTCATGTTGTTTATGAGTCTCGACCATGTAGTGTCATTATTAATCTAGGAGGTCAAATCTACGGGATACCAAAGGTAGTTCTGACTATTATTCCAACAAAATAGTGTCGCAAGGTAATCTCCAATACTGCAAAATTCATCCTCTTCACGGGTTTTTCAAAGGATGCACAGAAGGCCACTACAACCACTACAGCCTCAGCACCTTCTGTCCAACAAAATCATATTGCAGAAGAGAAAGAAGATATTTTTTATTCACCTACGATGATGCCTACACAATGCTCCATCAAGCCCAAAGACAACAGGTTGGTAGAACAAATTCAACCATGCTAGCAACAAGTTCATGACAGCCTTCCACAGACCAAGCAGTGCAAATTCTCCAATAAGGCACGCAACTCACCAAGATTTAGTTTTAGAAAATGATTTTCCCTTTTCCTCGAGCACTCAATGCAATGGATACCATTTCTTCCTGATGAGGTAGGACTGATCTAGGTGGATATTGGCAGCCACCCACCTCTTCCAAATTCCAACTAGCTCATCTTGACAGTTTTCAGTTCAGCATGTTTCTCTGTAATGGGGACATTTCTTTGTAATTTTGGTTTATGCACTACCGGTATTGTCCTGAAGCCCTACACAGCATCCAAGTGTATATTGGTTGTTGCCACCTATTCCAACTGGATTATTTTGAAATTTTTTATGTGAGTACATCTTTATGTAGTTTCAGGGCCATTTTTGGGCCCTAAACAATGTTTTCTTGGCTTGCCACAGTCAAACTATAGACAGAGTTAGATTTTGATGGAAAAATGTGTATTTCTCAAAAATACCTTTCCAACGGGCTTTCACATGCCTAAAACAGAGATCGTATGCAAACATTGCTACCCTGGGAGGTTGATGTACTAACTTACCCCAATGGGGCCCACATGAATATTGACGCTTCTTCTCCTAGGGTTAGGTTTTTGTATGTCTAGGGTTTTGGCATTCATGTTTATCATAAAAAGGCCTTCAAACCCTCATTGTAATCATCTTCTTCTTGTGAGTGAGCTTATCCATCACATCTCTTCTCAAAGAGAAATTTTCCACCATTCTAGCGAGTCTTGCACTCTGTATTTTTACAGTCTCTGTACATTTCTTTCATTAATGGAAATCATGTATTGTTGTATTTCTTTGTTTATGGTAATTTTTATGTGTATTTCATTGTAATATCTCTACTTTCATTTCATTCCAAAAATAATCTGGATCAGTGGTTTAGAGCAGGTTGCTCTTGATCATTTTTTTTCAGTGCATGTCCCCGATGAGGTACAAGTATAGCAAGTTGGGTCTCGAGATTGTCTCTCTTGAGGGAAATCTCTCTCACATGCCCAAGAAACCCTCTATGGTGGAAGAAAATAAAAATGATAGAGCATAATATTCTATTAAACTGTTGCTTGAGCAATCTCTCACACGCCATAGGGACGAAATGATGGAGAATTTTTCCCACATCCTTTAACGCTTGTCGATAGCAATAGGTGCATATTCATCAAGAGGCCACTTTCAAGGAACCTCTCCCTTCAAGGTAAAATTTAATTTTGATATTTTCGTATTTGAAGGTCATATAGATGTGGATGCCTTAGACAAATGGCTAAATCTGCTAGAAGGTTATTTCTCTATTCACAATTTTTCCGACAGGGAAAAGATCACCTTAGCACTCCTCAAGGCTCTCCCCCATGTCAAACATTGGTGGGAAACTTACTGGGAGAAAATTTCCACATAGGAATCTGGAATATATGGGGTCGAGCCCACTTGGGATTTTTTTTGGATGTGGTCAAGGAACAATACTACCCTCTTGATAACCATGAAGAATCTTCTATCAAAATCAAGAAGAAATGTATGCACCACAACAAATGGGAGTTTGGGTCTGCAAATATGCAACAACCAAAGCATGGTAAAGATGGCCCTAACCAACAACCTCCTGAAAACCAGTCCAAGCCATAGGAAAAAAAGTGTAAAGGAAAGATGAAGAATGACACTGGGAAGTGTTGTGACTTTCACAAAATCCCTTGGCACAACACCAATGAAAGATGCTCAAAATAGTCATTGGTGGTCGAGGACAAAGACAAGGAGTTGAACCCTAATTCAGAATCTGATCCAGAAAATATTGAAAATAAACAGTCATCGACACAGAACCCATTGCTATTTTCATGACTGCAACAATTCAACTAGAAGAACCAGTAGATATTGAATAGGGGGAGAACCTCTTCCATTCACAAATGTGGGTGAAAGGGACCCTATTTCATTTCATTGTTGATAGCGGCAGCCAGAATAAACTCCTCTCAGCTGAGGTCATCAAACAGCTAGATTGTTGACAACACCACGCCTGCATCCATACAACATCGAGTGGCTTCACCAAGGACGAGATCTTTGTGTCAACCAGGAGTGTCACCTATCCTATGGCATCCATTCATTCAAGCATGAGGTAGTGTGTGATTTTTCCCCTCTTGATGTCTGTGATGTTGTTTTTGGCCAACCATATATGTGGAAATGTCATGTTGTTTATCAGTTTCAACCCCAAAGTGTCATTATTACTCTAGGGGGTCATCTCTACAAGATACTAGAGGTAGTTCTGACTATTGTTCCACCAAAACAGTTTGCAAGGTAATCTCTCATACAGAAAAATTCATCCTCTTCATGGTTTTTTCAAAGGATGCACAAAAGGCCACTACAAACACTGCAACCTCAACACCTTCTATCCAGGAGAAGCACATTGAAGAACAAAAATAAGATATTGTTTCTTCACCTACGATGGTGCCTACAAAATTCCCCATCAATCCTAGAGACAACAGGTTGGTGGAACATATTCAACCCCGCCAGTAACAGGTTCATGATAGCCTTCCATAGACTAAGCAGCGCAACTTCTCCAACAAGACACACATCTCACCAAGATTCAGATTCAGAAAAATCTTTCCCCTCTTCCCCAGACACTCAACACAATGGATACCATTGCTTCCTAGGGTGGAAGGACTAATCCAGGTGGATATTGGTGGCCACTCACCTGTTCAAAATTCCAAATAACTCATCTTGACATTTTTTAGTTCAGCACATTTCTTTGTAATGGAGGTTGTTGGCATAGGGGAAGACCCAGGGTTTAGCTCCAAGAGCGCACCAAAAATCCCTAACTATTGGCCCTTTCATCAACACTTGCGAAGAAAATGCAGTCTCACCCGAAGTAGGAATAGGGGGTTGCAAGACACAGGTGTCTACAACCAAAGGAAATGTGAGTGGAATCAAGGCAACCATGCACGGAGATCATATTATTCTTTTGGGGCATTAACCTACTTCACACAGTTATATATCAGATCTAACATACTAATGCATCAATCACACACAACAGCAAGATATTTCACCCTCTCCTTAGGGCTACATCCACAGAACTGTTCTTTATAATATATTAGGTGAAAGATTACAATTCTATCTGCGCTCTTAGCTAGTAGATATTCTCTCCTTCTCTCTTTACTCTATCTTCCTTCCCTGCGCACCCAGTGGCAGGGCTGATCTTCATACCCAGCTAAAGATATTACAACATAGACTTATCTCACCACACAATACTCCTCTCTCAGTGTTAACAAAAATCACTCATCATCACATAATTGAACCCGTATCAGGTCCTCTTAACCTTTATTTATACATTACAATAGCTCTATGACAGCCTTAGGTCGAATCCTAGGTGTCAAAACCCTAAATATCAAAACCCTAGGTGTCTAAAACCCTAGGTCAACTTGACCCACGTTTTCTAGGCTTCGCTAGCCTGTCTTTCCTTCCTTCCCATGAGGTTCTCCAAAGAATCTACCGGTGGATTTTTTCTACTTTCTAAGTTGTCCACGATTTGTCTTCCTCGATCTCCACATCCAATGGCTTGCTTTATTTTACTTTGCTTCATATTTTCTTCTCTTTTGATCACTTCAACCCAGTATCAGTCATTGTGTCTTCTGCATAGTTTGAATTTCTCCTTTTCTCCCTTAATCTTCGCTTATTTCCATAACTAAGGGCCAACATGCCCCCAACACTAACCTTTGACTCATCCTGAAGCACTCTGATCTGAACCTTCTGCTTTTCTTCAACTATAGACTGCACAGCACAGTCTGTGCTTTCTACTCTGTTCCTCCCCACTGTGTGCAGACTGTCTTTTCTATGTCTAGGACTCAGTTTCAACTGCACCTGCTACCTAGACCCTTCTCCTTCTATTTTTACTGAGAGTTGTGAGGTAGTTGGTTGTCATAGTATAGTTTCAATCGGCTCCCATTCACCAATCCTTCCTTCCATTCTCCATTCAAAGTCTTCAACTGCACAGCTCCTCCTTCTGTGGCATAGGCAACCTCATACGGCCCCATCCAATGTGTTATGAACTTCCCTGGACGCTTCATGAACTTGTTTTCATATACCAATACCATATCTCCTTACTTAAATGATTTCTTCTTGATATGTCTGTCATGGTATGATTTTTCTCGTTCCTTTTGAAATTGTTGATGGAATCCTACAATAAATCTGTCTTCTTCTAGTTTGACCAATTGTTCCAGCCTCTCTTGAACAGCGCCAATGTCATCCATATCTGTAAAGGATGCAATTCTTAAGCTAGGAACTAAATATTCCATGGGTACAACTGCTTCTAGGCCATAAACCAACTTAAAGGGGGTATGTATTGTTAGCTTCTTACAAGTAGTTCTATAGGCCCATAACACTACTAGTACTCTCAAATCCCAATCATCTATGTTTACACTACAAATCTTCGTCAGCCTTGTCTCCAAGATCTTGTTGAAAGCTTTGACCGTACAGTTTGCTTGTGGGTACTAAGGAGTGCTCTTCTAGTGGTGAAATTCAAATTCATGAGTCAAGGATTCAATAGTATTATTAATCAAATGTGTACCTTGATCACTCATGAGGATCTTTGGGAATCCAAAATTGGTTATGATATCATCAAATATGAAACTCGCAGTTGTAGTTGCACTACAATCTTTAACTACTCTTGCTTCATCCCATCTGGTCAAGTACTCTGTCGCAGTGATTATGTACCTAGCTCATGTGCACTTGCCTGGTGGGTTTATAGGTCCCACGAAGTCAATGGCCCATTTCTCAAAGGCCTGTAAGGTTAGCTGGGGTGTTAATGGAATTTCATCTCTTCTGGATGGTTTCCCAACTCTTTGGCATACATTGCAAGCTTTGTAGTAGTCTTTAGCATCTATGTCTAAAGTAGGCCACCAGAGGCCAGCTCTAAGAACTTTTTGCATTGTTGTTTTTCCTGCATTGTGTCCTCCTACAATGCCTTCATGAGCTTTTGTTAAAATCAGTGGTCTTTCTGCTTCCATGACACATCTCCTCAGGATTTCATCAGGTCCCATTTTGTATAGTTGTCTGGATATAAGTAAAAAATTTGCAACACACACTACCAGTTGTTTCTTCTGGGTGATTGTGTATTCACTAATTTCCATTCTTATTGACAGGAATTGGACTATCTCGGTGAAGTGATCATCAACCTTTCTAATGGCCATCAATTGTGCATCTGGCAGTGTATCCTCCAAACTAGTAGGTTCATCTCCGTGTTCCAATCTCAACAAGTGGTCACGTCCCTTGTTTATCCTTCCTAGTTTTACCATGATCTCAAAATAATATTCCTGAAATAATAGATGCCATTTGCATATCCTTCCCCCCATAACTGGCTTGTTGAATAGGTATTTCAATGCAGATTGATCGGTGAACATTTTAAAGTGTCCTCCCAACAAGTAGTGGCGAAATTTTTGCAACTTATACACCATGGCTAAACCTTCTCTCTCGGTGGTGGTGTAATTTATCTCAATTGTTGAGAGCTTCCTTCTAGCAAAGGCTAACGGGTGGTCAATATCTCTTGCTCCTGTTTTTGCTAACACTACTCCCAATGCAATAGACGATGCATCAACATGTACATGAAATTCCTTTCTCCATTCTGGGAAAACCAGAATAGGCGCAATAACCATTTAATGTTTCATTGTGTCGAAGCTCTGCTGACATGCTTCTATCCATTGAAACTGATAATATTTCTTCGGTAGCTTCTCCATGGGTGTTCTAATCTGTGCATTTCCCTTAATGAACTTCTTGTAGTATCTAGTATGTCCCAGCGCAGTGCGCAGCTGCCTGACTGAAGTGGGAGGGGGTAAATCAACTATAATGGCAATCTTAGATGGATCTACCAGCAATCCCTTCTTACACACAATATGGCCTAGTAGCACTCCAAAGGGTGTAAAGAAGATTCACTTCTTCAAGTTCAAGGCAATCTGAAATTGCATGCACTTATCCAACATTAGTCTTAAACATTCAATATGATTTTGCACTAAGCTAAAAACAGTCCAATCATCAAAATATGCTTCCATAAATTTATGTAAAAACTCCTTGAATGCTTCGACCACCACCCTAGAAAATATGGTTGGTGCATTCTTCAATCCAAACGACATCATTGTATACTGGTAGGATCCCCATTATCTGGAAAACGTGGTTTTATGGTGATATTCCTTGGCAATCCTGATCTGATGGTATCCTGAAAAGTCGTATGTAAAGGATTAGACCTCTTATCCTCCCACATTGTCTAACACTTTGTTAGTAAATGGTGTAGGGAATGGGTCATGTAAATAGGCATCATTCAGCTTCCTAAGATCTACATAGATTATGATCTCTCTGGTCTTCTTATCATGTACCACCATAGGGCTAATCCATTCTGACTCTTCAACAGGTTCTATGATTCCTGCTTCCATCATTTTGTCTAGTTCAATATTCACTTTCTCATTATATTTAGGGTTCAATCTGTAAGGTCTTTGTTTAAATGGCCTTGCATCTGGTTTCAAGGGGATCTTCATCTCTCCCATGTACCATTTAATTCCCTTCATATCAGTGAACTTGGTTGGAAAAAAGTCTTGATATTCATGCATCAATTTTGTGATCTTATCAATAGTGGCATCATCCCAGTAATCTCCAACATTAGCAAGCTTAGGTACTTTCTCTGTTCCAATATTAAATTTCTTGATTTTGATTGGTTGTCCAATAAAAGGTAGTTCGACTCCTGGTCCTTCTATGTTTCATTGTCCTTCCATTTCTACAATGTTCACCTTCCTAGGATCATCATCTTCATCGGCATTGATATTGTAACATCCTTGCAATTTCTGAAGAGGTGCAGTCCATTCATCCTCTTCTTGCTCCACAAGGAGGCTAGGTGACTCCTCAAATACTTTTTGTCTTACAACCTATAAATCTTGATCTACCATAGGGTACTAACTATCAAACAAGAATGTAGCTACGAAGTTTTGTGTCATACCTTTCCAATCTGCAATTGCGAGGCATAGTTCCGCTTCAAGGTACCAGTTGATAGGTATTGTGTCTAGAGTATTGATGAATTTATGTCCCCACTGCTCTTGAGGAATGCAGCTCCAAGCCTCCTCACAACCTCTCACATGGTCTTTCGGATAGCTTTGACCTATGTAACTAACTTCGCATCCTTTGACTTGTTCTTAAAATCGTGTTGTCATCAAAGTGCGACATTGTATCCAGTTCGTGATGTTCCTTTTATGTGTTCCCCGCCATCTTGCTAGAGTAGCTCTCAAAGCCTCGTCTAGTGCCAACAGTCTCTGTTGTACTGGTACAGTTTCTTCAAATTCCAATAAGAAAGTTTCTAAGTGATTCAAACCATCAAACATGGGTAAATTACTTACTATTGTGCCAATCCAATGAACTTCTCTGGTCAATCTAGCACATCGCCACACAAAAACTTCATACATCTTGTTATGTCATTTCTCTAATGCTTCTTCTAAGTCTGATGAGCATGCGTTGTCACTTATCCATCTTAAATTCCCATCTGTTGTAGGATTAATGTAATCATGTTGTCCTGCGGTTAATTTGTATATATTCTCTATCTCATATGTGTGGTCCTCTTCTTTGATGGGATCTGTGTATCTGGGACATTCATCAAGATCCAAAGGTACGATGACCCTAAGGCAATCTCCTTCAAATTTCATTCTTCTTTTCTTCAAGTCAATAACAGTAGAATTGTTGAAATCCCAATCAATTCCTAACATCGAGGGATAAGAACAACTATCATCGACTATCTCAATCACCTCGAAGTCCACAAATGTTCTAACCCCATTGATATCCACAAGAACATGTTCCAGTCTTTCGAAGGGGCTCACAGCCTATTGATTGGCCATCCTAAGCCTGATGGGGGAATATATCAACTTAGGTTTTCCCATCAGTTCTCAGGTTTTCTTCGTCATGGCATTGACCTCCGACCCTAAGTTGAGGACCACATAATCTATATCATAATCTCCTATCTGAGCATTAAGGTTTAGTTCCTTATCTGTCCTTCTCTTTTTGGATAATTGATGTACTGCTTCATTCAGTAGAGGATCTACCTTTCCTAGCTCATATTGTCTGATCAAGTTCTGGATATCTTGTACAACGCTCTCATCCTTTATCAAATTAATACAAGTGCATAAGAATTCCATGAGTTTGCTTACCTCTTTTCCTTCTCCAGGCGAAATGGACTGATCAAAGGCCAAGGGGATTCCACATTCTCTCATTTCTCGTTGTACCTTTGATGAAGAATCATTATCTCTTCTAAACTCTTTTCTTGCCTCTTCAAATGTTTGTTTCTCTCTCTTTGGATCAAACTCTTGTGTCTTCTCTGTAGCTTTTCTGACTCATGATTGTGTTGTAGTCTTCCCTGGAGTCACCCTCTCTTCTCCTATAGTAGCACCTACTCTAGTGATAACAACAAATTTGGGATATGCTCCATGAGGTTCTGTTGTGATTAGTTGTACTTGTTGGTTTCCTCCTCGTCTTTCCTGAATTTTGGTTAACAGCGTAGGACAATCTTCTATGACATGTTCAAATGAGTTGCAGTAACTGCAAGTGGTACAAGGGTTTTGACAATCCCTTTCCAAATGACTTGGTTGTGCATAGTTACAACAAATGATCTGACCTCTACCTCAACCCATACCTCCTCCTCGTCCTCTTCCTCTGAATCCACCACAAGGGTTGAAGTTTCCTCTTCCATGGGAATTATACTGCGTAGCGTTCCCTTCTTGATGTACTTCTCCTTGAATGTTGTATACATCCCTTGACCTTTCATGCATGAGGTCATAGGCCCTACAATCCCTATCATCATGCCCTACTGACTTATAGAATGTGAAATACATATTTGTGGGTGTCTGAACATATTTTTGCATGTAATAACATTCACCAGGGTGATTTCTATTTCTACATACCTCGCACCAAGGTAGGGTAACTTGCTTCAAAGGGATCGGAGCTCCGGAAGCCAAGTATTCATGAGACAAGGGACAATGATCCTTATCATGGCCTTATGGATTGCATCTGATACACCAGATGTCTTTTATTTTATCTTTTCCCTTGTCTTTTTTCATATCCTCAACCTGTAGTGATAAGCTAGTTAGCTGACTCAAAATTTGACTCATACCTGAGATGGATTCTCCCATAGGGGCTAATTCTAGCTTCATGGCAATATCTAGTGCCTCATCCTGTGAAGAGATATTATGTTGCATCAGAGGAAATTTGATGTGTGGTAAAAGAGTAGTAATGAACCATTCTTTGTTCTGCTCGTCTAGGATCTAAAAAGTCAGCCAGCCCTTTAAGGTTTTAAACCTCTAATCAAACTCCCAAACAGGTTCAGCTATTCTCTGCTTGATTTCTTTCAACTATGTAATGCATTGTGACTCTGACTTGGGTTTCTTGAATTCTGCAACCAACACATTCTTGATCTCATTCAGTGGTTTAGGCTATGCAATTCCTTGGACAACTTTCATGTACCATCTCATTGCGCGGTCTCTCAAGGTAGTACTATACTAAGCTCGTTTAACAGCTTCATCGGTGACATTCTTAATACTCCATACAGCTTCACATAGAAACCAGTGTTGATTAGGATCTTCAGATCCATCTCCTCTAAAGGTGGGTAACCTCATCTCATCTTCCATAGATCTTCCTAGGTTTCCTGACTGAGTGTGCGATGAACCACTTGTACTAGTGCTCTAAGTGTTCTGATAACTTAGGTTACTCTCGTTATGTTGGTCCCCGGTTTTGACTATGTTCTATGCCCATACTACATACCATTGACCTCCAACTCTATGACAGTACCACCCTTTTTGACCTCTTTTTGCTATAATCAACAGCCCTTTCCCACTCAAAGGGGTCACCTAAGGTATCTTTGAAATTCAAGTTATTATTAT
>JZKD02S1673016.1:941261-958591 GCA_000966675.3 Picea glauca | reverse complement strand
CATCATGCACAGTGAGTGCATGCACCCTTGGGCCTTTGATTGCGCCCATGTTGATGAGCTTGGTTTGCTCTTGTGTCAAGGATTCGATAAAGTCCTCAAGAGAAGGCATCTTCCAAGTGGCTCCAGAGGTGAATCTGACAGTATGGAATGTGGATATGAATACAGAGAATTCAGGACCAATATTGGAGAGAATGGTGAGAACCATTTGTTTCTCCTCCTTTGATTTATCAACCCCACAAGCTTTGAGTTGCGACAGTAAATCCTTGAATTTTGTAAAGAAATCTTGGATATTCTCGAAGCTTTTTGGAACCAATGTGAGAAGCTCCACCTCCAGCATGTGTCCCCTCATATCATATTGTTTTCCAAAGAGACCTTCCAATATGGTCCAAGCTTCATTGGGAGTTTTACAGGAAGATATATGAAAAAGGAGATCGGGAGAAATAAGACTGCAAATTGTTCTAAGTGCCTCATCCATGCGATTTAAGTACTTGGATTTTTCTATGGATGATGTCGGTTCTGTATCTGTATTCATGGTTAACCTATACAACCCTATGGATCAGATATGTATGGATATTTTTTCCTTCCATGCAAAATAGTTGTTAGGTGTAAGAATGAATTCTTTTTGGAATTCCATCTTTCCGCTGTCTTCAATCTTTTGTACCTGCAAAAAACATTGGTGTAGATTTTTCTTAGCACTCCATCGGATATGATACCATGTAAATGTGTTGAATCTGCATAGAATATATCTAGCTAAACAATGATACACACATCTGCAGAGATAAATGGAAAAAGAAGAAGAAGGAGAGAAAGAATGGAAGAATTATCATTAACCGTTATGAATAATGAATAATTTACACATGATATACTATGTATATCTCAATGAGTTCGAATTGAGGTGAACCAAGTCACCATATTGGTGGTCTAGAGTGATCTGGACACACACCAGCAATTACGGGAGTGAACTACCACCTATTATAGTCTCTTAGGCAGTTATGGGAGTGAACTGCCACCTAGTTGAGTTAACTAGTCAACTAGTCTTCAATTAACTGACTGAACAGAAAGTAGTGAGGAGTTAACTCAAGGAATCAAGGCTAGTGCGCCACTTTGGTGATGATACCAAGGCAAGGTCGAATTATCATGGTGATGATCCCAATGTTTCATGGTGATGATCCTAATGCAACATCTAAACTCAACTCAACTAGTTAAACTGAAGTCTGAACTGAAAGAGAATATTCTCCAAGTGGAATATTCTCTCCTAAAATATAGGGGACTGGATAATGACTAATGAAAAAAAAAAAACCTTAGGAAAAAAAATCATAGGTGTGTGTGAAGTAACTCCAACACTATGATCATGTTAGCTAACCTACAAACATTTCTTTTTAGGATCCTGCATCCACTTGTTAGTCCAAACATTCTTTCTATGCATAGGTATAACATATCTTTCACTATTCTTATCATATCTACGCATATCAAACCTTCTTTCATCTATTAGTGCCATATTTTTCAAGCTAGGACAGAATCTATCAAACATACCTAGATCCATATTGTTGAAACAAAAATTTCCACTTATCTTACTTCTAATGAGCAGAAAGCTTTCAGATCTAGAACTTTTCACTATTCTTACTTTTATCAGAGCACGGAGCTTCCATATCTTACCTCTTTTCTTTAGATCTGACCTCTTTTCTTGGCACAGAGCTTCACAAGTCAAGTGGAATGTTACGTACTAGGGCAACAGATCTATGCACAGATATTTCACAGTTTCAGGTCGGATCTTTGCACAAAGCCTCTTCTTCTGTAGTTCCCAGCAATCACAGTTTCAGTTCCCAGCAACAGAACCATTTGTTGGCACAGGGGAAAACATAGGGTTCAACACTACAACAATGCATCAACAAAACCCTAACTACCATCCCTTTCGGCAACACCTGCGAAGCAGATGAAGTCTCACCTGAGGTAGAGGCAAGGGTGGTTGTAGGACTCAGATGTCTGCAACCTTAGCTAAGACATAGATCTGTGATTCTAACACTTAATAGATAACTTAGTAGTAAACATTCATCAACATTCAATTCTTAGTAACAGTGCAGACAAACCCTAATTAAAGAGCATCGCAGTATTCAACCAGATCTAATGTATCTAAGCACTTATCATGGAAAGGTAAATTAGATCTAGCATATTCAAGCACTAAGCACATTCACATAGATCAAATCTAACATCCATATACATCATTAGCACAAATCATAAACAAATCTATCTATCTATATCAAATCACTTAGCAAGTAAATACATAAACACATCAAGACATCGCATAAAGCATAGCAACATAGCATATATGTGGTTCACCCCCACCCTGGGGCTACGTCTACCAACTCTTCTTCCCTTCTATTATCATATGTTAATCAGTTACATGCATAAAGCTCAAAACCCTACTTCTCATAGGACAGGATATCTGCACGCACCTCGCCAGATCCTCCTTCCCTGAGCTAGGATACAATACTAATCCTTCTACAGTCACTTGCACTCAACTCTGCAAGCTTCACATAGTATGCACAGAGCACTTGCAATCCTTAGATCACATAAATTGATCACTAGCACTTATCCCAATATCACACAGATATTCACATCCTCGTCCTTACATTGCTTAGACATCTATTTATACTTTACAAAATAGACCTAAACATGAGTAAACCCATGGGCCGACATCCCTATACCCATTACATAATCCCAAATCCCAAAAAGGACCCAAAAAGGGGTTGATATCCCATGATCTCTGCTTTGTCTTGCGCTTTATCTTCGACAGGCTGTCGAAGTCCCAAAATAGGTCAAACTTGACTAAGGATCTCCCAAAACTTGGTCAAGGGCCAACAGTTGGCCTCTCGTTATTAGGATTAGGAATAGGTTATGCATGTAATTTTGTTCAAGGAGGGGATAATGTGGATTCTTGCATCTATGGAGGGGGAATAAATTTCATGGGTGGTTTTTGTTATGGCTTGTCGAGGGCTTCCTAAAGTGGGATTTCTACACCCCTGCTTCCAGAACTAGCTTGGAGGAGGAGGAGCCATCCATGGTTGTGTCGGAAGACACCATGGATGAGATGTATATTGCATGTAAGGGTTAGTACAATATGAATTAAAATACTGAAATTGGTCTTGAACCATACCTTGATGTTTGGGTTGCCATGGTCGTTTCTAAGAAACAAAGCATAGTTGCTCTGGTTCTTCAAGTTTTTAGTAGACAACTTTCAACATTGGCAGGGATGGACAATTTTTGGTAACATAGAATTCACTGCATATTCCACAAACCTCAATTTGGTCCAATGGACATTCTCTCAGTGGGCAAAATATAGGCAAATCTAGCTTTGTCTCTTCCCTCTTCTTCTTCATTTGTAGTGTGTCCAACTAGGAGCTTAAGGAGATGAGTATATCATTCTTGAAATCCTCTAATATATTCCCAATTTATTCTCTTGTAATTCCACTCCCAACAGTCTTGCTAGTCCTTGTCAATACATATCTTGGTCCCTTGCTTGTTTTTGAAGTACCTCAGAAGTATTTTCGACAAATTTCCATGATGACATAATAATATTGCTAGGAGATATCTACATCTCCCATTAGGTTTATAAGTTCAATGCAATCATCTCGGATTCCTCTAAAAAATAATACATGTCATGTCTCGAGAGCCAAATCTCCCTGCCTTTCCCTATGCAAATTATAGTTGAATCTTTCGGCATAATCCTCAAGGATATCATCTTCATGTTGTTTCATTCTAAAGACTTCCTCCCTCCTTTCTTTGTATTTACAATAATCTTGGTACTTCTCCAGGAATTTTTGCATCATCTGATCCCATGTGCGAATTATGTCCTTACCAAGGCCCATGAACCAGCGTAGTGCAGCATTCTTGAGTGTGGTAGTTAAAAGTTTGAATTTATGGGCATTCAACACGTAATCATAACTTCTGTAAATCACATTAAATTAAAAGAGGAAGGTGTTGGGGTCTTATTTGGATAGACAATGAAAATTTGGCATAGCTGAATGAGGTATATTCTTCATTTTGGTATCTTCATTTGATCCTCTAATATGGAATCTGAAGGCAGAGGTTTATTTCTTGAGAATTTTGTGTGCCACCTTCCTCTGAAGGTTTTCCTCTACTTCTGAAGGTTCTTTTGGAGATTTAGGAAATATGAACTCCCCATAGTGGTATTTCTTATTGATCAGATCTTCTGAGGACAGAATTTTTGTTTGCATGGAAATTTGTACAGTCTCAAATTCTTGAGCAGAGGACTCAAGTCTCTTTTGGGAAAGGGAACTTGTTGTAGGTGTCAAATAGTTCAGTTGACTATGCCCCTTTCCCACTTTAGAGTGACTTGCACTATTAGTTGTATGGGGGGTTTTGGATGAACTAATGAAACTACCTTGTTTATCCCTAACTCTATGCATAGAAAAGATTAGAAAGACATTTTACAATTTGCTGAAAAAAAATCATATCACTCAATCTATTGTAATGAAAATCCAAATAACAGCAAAATAGAAATTATAATTTTGATAGATCCCCTATAGCGGCATCAAAAATGACAGACTTTTCAATCACTTCCTAATTTATTTAGTAAGAAATTGGAGAGTTGTGCATTTAATTATCAATCTGGGATCATATAGAACTTATGAATTGTCATGCACCGTATCATGGGGGCTTCACTCAATGAAATTCTAACATAGCACGTTCATTCATGGGATATTAAATAATACCCCTAATTTCACTAGATATTGAAAAAAATCCCTAAAATCCTTTTGTTGACCCCCCTCCCAGTACATATGTACAATTTTAAAACCCCCTATTTTTACGAGATATCCTAGGTATCCATTTTTTTCATGGAATTTTTAATACCCGTTTTTAATTCTATCCTTAGTATAGAAACATGACGTAACTCTTATATTCTATCAAATCACAAATCACAAAGGTAATTCAAAAATAAGCAGACAAGTGCACTAATATCCCAACATAGAAATATGCTATGACAATAAGATAGCTTTGAGTTCAAAGGCTTGGTATTATACTAATTTCACCTCTCTTTCGTGTAATACATGGTCATGCATTTATTTAGGAAGGGGGGTTATTTAATTACAAAATAATATAGTAGAGAACCCTTGTACATAAACTTATTTTTCATCTTTGTATGAAAAAACTCATGAAATCACACCAGAACAATGACTTTAACTTCTTCCAAAACAACCTTATAGATAAAGAACCTAGTGGTTCCATTTTGGAAAATCACCATGAGCATGAAGTATTTCCTTATGATTAGATTTATTCGAAGTTTTTTTTAATAATATCCAAAGGAAAGACCATTAATTATAGCACCCAAAAGCCACGAAAAACATTTTGGGTTCATGGATGTAAGAATACAAAAATTGGGGAGTGGAGGAGATTTGTGTTTATAACCTATATGATGTAACCAATAAGGAATAAACATTGAGAAGAAACCAAATTCATACATTGAGAGAATGGAAATCAAAGAAGAGTATTCTCCTTGTAATTTATTCACGATTCTCAAGTACAATTTGTGAAAAATCTGAAAATCAAATGATAAAACATTTCCAATAAATTCTACTTTAGGGATTGGGATTGTTGGTTTAGGTGAAGGGAATTTCCCCCAAAATAAAGTCACTAACATACTCCATGATCAAGAGTAATTGTAATAACCCCCCCCTATAATTATATGTATAACAAATGGATGAATCCCCATGATACATAGGAAAATTCGAAGACTATTTTACCAACAATATAATATGTATATATAATTTTTTCGCTAATCTTTTACTATTTTGTACAATCTTGTAAAATCATGACGAATCTTTCACTGAATTATAAAACCTTGCAAAGTGTTGAAGTCCAATGGGTTAAACAGATGCATGTAGCTGAAAGGCCACATATGGAAAAGATTATTGATCAGAGAGTTAGTAAAAAGACCCGAAGAAAAACATATTTTGAATACTTGGTGAAATATAAGGGACACTCGATTGAATATGCCAGTTGAGAAAGTGAAGCAGACATCCAGAAACATGGACAGACGATGCAGGATCTCATGGACATGAGTCCATGAATTTTATTTTATTTTTCAGCAGGGGAGTATGATGCAGGAGCATCGTACGCACGCGCGAATGGAGGACAGCCATATAGGCTAGCACACATTTTGAGAATGTTTGAATTTCAAATCGGGACACATTTATGAAATATCTGAAAAGATATGTATGCATTTATGTTTTGGGGGATTGTAATACAGATTATGAGCATTGCTCTCATCTGTCGGATAAGGAGGAATTTATTGTAATTTATGTTTACTAGGTGGCTTTTAATTATGATAAGATAGCTTAGAGAAGGGAGAGGGAAAAACTCAAGAAGACTCTCTCATTTGTAATTCTTAGATAGTATTGTAATTTGATGTAGAAGATTAGGAGTAGAGAAGAATACGAAATTAGAGATTGTATGAAGAATAGTTGTTTCTATTGAACCATGTACAGAAGCACTGGATTAATATAAGAATGATTTGATCCAATTTTCATGGTGTGTGATGAATATTGTTTTTATCCTTTGAATGGTATGTTACAGTTTTCTTATATTCTTATGTTATGAATTTGTTTCAATTCTATGTGTATGATTGTGATTTCATGGTGAATATATGAAGCCTGTGAGAGTAGAAGTATAAGCTTCAATTGTTTCTCTCCCTGAGAATTCCTGCAAGGAGTGTGGTGAAAGGTCTGCATAGAGTGCATGACAAAGTTCTGTGTTTTATCTCAGAAATCTCAGGAGGGGTAAAGTTGGATTATATCAGCAGAGGTGTGGAAAAGGCACATATCCATGCAAGGAGTGCGCAAGCTGAGGGGGGAATTGAAATTCTTCAATCCCACAGAGTGGTTGGAGAATATTTGTTGCAAGGAGTGCACAGAGTTAACATCGTGTATAACTTGAGGTTATCACAGAGCCATGTTAAGTGTGTACACAGGGATTATTTGAATCCGAAAGCTATAAAAGAAACTTAAGATTAAGAAGGTTAGAACCTTTGAATAGCTCGAAGGGAGGCAGTGATTAGAGTCACACGAAACTCTAAGTTCAGATGGGTTGACATCTAGAATAATTACCAAAGGTTCATCGAAGCTCGAGTGAATGGTGGAGCACTTCCAAGGGAGAGTGTCAAAAACACGAGAGTCATCCAATCATGATAAGCTGCGAGGAGGTTCAGCAAAGATTCATCTAGTGTGTAATACTCACAGGAGATCTGAGTCGTTGATCCAGTGGGATCAGAGCCGACTGTTGAGTTTCGGGAGTTTGGCAGTCATTGTATTGGGGAGAAAGGTCGAGCCTTGTCTTTCAAAACCTCGATACATTAAATCAGGGTTAGATATAAGTCGTTGATTAATGTGCTCTATGAATTGTTGATCGGGGCATGTACAGTTCAAGAAATTTGGCACCGGAGGAAAGGTGCACACATCATTTTCAAATCCCCGCAAAGGAGAATGCCGACAAGAAGTCAGGGTCGTCGGTTTGTGAAAAATTTGGACCATTGGATCTGGGTCACCAGCTTTCGAGAGTCAGGGTTTTGAAAGAAAAGGGGAAGCATTGTTCGCAGATTTCCCAAATTGAAAAATCCAGGGAGAAATTTAAAGGTTGGGACCTAGTTCTCATCGGAGGGTCACGTTAACCGTATTGAAGGGGGGACTAGCCTTTGCTAGGCCCTAATCGGGTTTCAAGGTTTTAAATGTGGAGGGGTTGAGTCGCTTCAACTCAACATCCCCAAAATTGTGAAGTGCGAAGTGTCGATAGAGTTGGGCCCGCAGTCATATCGCACAGTTGTATTGGGAGAGGACATGTGCCTTGCACCTCTTTGTGTAGGTGAGGTTCTGTTGAAGGCTTGTTGGTTATTTGTTGCAAGGGTTCTAGCAGGGACCTGAGGGCCACTTCAGCTCAAGTAGAACAGGAGATCCATGACCAGGAGGTCAATCGGACCCCTTGGGGTAGGGGGGGTCTTACATCAGGTGGTATCAGAGCCTACAATCTTTGTTTCTATAGGAGAAAGGAGACAGAAGGAAAGTTGTGATTTGAATTCTACAAGGAACAGATTTCAACAATGCCACCCAAAAGACGTCATGATAGACCAATGCCCGATCCAGTTGTGGAAAGGGAGATGAGAGAAATTCGTGCTCGATTAGATGCCATGGAGATGGCACAAAGGCGGATAGCTAAAGCTGGAGATGTCAGTGAGGCTGAAAGGGAGAATGAGGTAGGAAATGAAGAAGAATTTGTAGCTGAAGACATTGCATAAGAATGTCTATTTAGAGTTGTTGCAAGAATAGGTTCCAGAGAAAAGATGGACATTCCAATGTATGAAGGAAACTTAGACGTTGAAGATCTGTTAGATTGGCTTAGATCCTTGGACAAATACTTCAACTATGAGGATGTTGAGGAAGATAAGAAAGTGAAACATGTTGTCACTAGACTTAAAGGGCATGAAGCACTATGGTTGGATGAACTGCAGGCTGACAGGCGTTGCAAAGGCAAGAAAAAAATCAAAAGCTGGAATAGAATGGTTGCAAAGATGAAAGCCAAATTTATACCCACAAATTACCAAATCAATCTGTTTTGAAGAATGCATAATTTGAGATAGAAGGGGATGATAGTGAAGGAATACACTGAGGATTTCTACAGGATAAACATTAGAGCAGGTCATTGAGAAAGTGATGATAAGAAGGTTTCCAGATACATGAATGGTCTGAGATATGACATTCAGGATGAGATGAGTATGGTGACGATTAGAAATGTGGAAGATGCTTATCAGATTTCTCTAAAGGCTGAATAAAAGTTGACCTAAAAGCAAGGAAAAAGAGGCAGAGGTAGAAGCTAGAACAGAGGCAAATCAATTGCCCAGGACAGAGTACAGAAGCCAAAGGAAAAAGAAAAGAAACCTCATACTCACCCTAAAAGAGGAGGAAGTTCACAAGGAAGGCAATATGCCGATAGGAACACTTTTTTGCAAGCAAGAGGAAGAGGAAGAGGCAGAGGAGGTGAGGTAAAGTGTTTTGTCTATGGAAAAATAGGACACAAGTCTTTTGAATGCCTCGATAGAAAAATACATAGAGGCGAAGTTCACATTTCAGAAGCAGAAGGGAGAAATGTTGAGGTAGAAGATGTAGAAGGTGGAAGGTCACTAATGATGAGGAAAATTCTCTTAAATCCATAGAAAGAGATAGAAAATCTAGTCCAGAGGAATAGTTTATTTAGGACTACTTGCAAGACCAAGGATAGGGTATGCAAGGTAATAGTGGACAGTGGAAGCATAGATAATTTAGTATCCACAGAAATGGTGGAGAAGATGGAATTGGATACTGTTGCACATCCGAGCCCATGCAAAGTCTCGTGGTTACAAAAGGGACATCGGGTAACTGTCACTAAACAATGTTTAGTTGAATTTAAGATAGGGGGATATAAGGATGAAATTTTATGTGATGTTATTCCCATGTATGTCTGTCATATTTTGTTGGGGAGACCATGGAAATATGATAGGAATGTTATTCATGATGGGAGGAAGAACACTTACACCTAGGAGAAGAATGGTAGGATGCATATGTTGTTGCCAATTAAAGACAAGGAGGTAAAAACAAAGACGAAGGAACTTCTCATGAGTGGGAAGGAACTTCTTGATGAAGTCAAGAAAGATGAAGAAATGTAGTTTGTTGTGGTTAGAAAACCTAGAGTCATCCTGACCACTACTTCGACGGATGACCTACCTAAGGAAATTCAGGAACTGCTAGAGAATTTCGTTGATATAGTGGTGGATGAATTACCTTGTTTGTTGTTTCCCATCAAGATCATAAGTCATCACATTGACCTTATACTGGGATCGGTTTTACCAAACAAAATAGCGTACATATTGACGTCGCGGGACAATGAAGAGGTCAAGAAGAAAGTTCAAGATTTGATGGATAAAGGGTTGATTAGAAAAATCTTGAGTCCATGTGTTGTACCTACAGTGTTAAGTCCAAAGAAAGATGGTGGTTGGAGAATGTGTACAGACTCGAGAGTTATAAACAAGATTACCATTAGGTATAGATTTCCTTTACCTAGGATGGATGACTTGATGGATTGCTTGAGTGGAGCAAAGTTTTTTTCAAAAATTGACTTGAAAAGAGGATATCACCAGATTAGAATGAGGGAAGGTGATGAATGGAAGACAGCATTCAAAACAAATGAAGGACTGTATGAATGGCTTGTCATGCCGTTTGGTTTGACGAATGTGCCCAATACTTTTATGAGATTGATGAACGAAGTCTTGAAAGATTTCATTGGAAAATTTGTAATCGTGTATCTTGATGATATATTGATCTTCAATAAGACTAGAGGAGAACATGTGAATCATTTAGCTGTAATAATGAGGATGCTACAGTAAGAGAAATTGTTGATCAATCTGAAAAAGTCGTCTTTCATGAAGACGGATCTCATTTACTTAGGTTTCATGATCTCTGCGAATGAGTTAAATATGGATCCAGAAAAGGTAAGAGCAATCAAAGATTTGCCATCGCCAAGGAGTATCTTTGAAGTCAGAAGCCTCCATGGATTGGCTAGTTTTTACAGGAAGTTCATCAAGAATTTCAATGGGATATGTGCACCAATCATGGACACAGTGAAGAAAAGATACAAATATTTTCATTGGATAGAAGAAGCAGAGAAAAGTTTTAAGTTGTTGAAGGGTAAGATAACTGAACAACCAGTTCTGGTTCTACCAGACTTCAGCAAAACGCTTCAGGTAATATGTGACGCAAGTGGATTAGTGATTGGAGCAGTCTTAAGTCAAGACAACAAGCCAATTTCATACTATAGTGAGAAGCTGAATGAGACCAAGATGAAATATTCCATGTATGATAAAGAGTTTTATGCAGTCATATAGGCACTGAAGAAGTGGAGGCATTACTTGGTTCCAAAGGAGATTTTCTTGTATAGCGATAACCATGCTTTACAATTCATAACTCGATAAGAGAAGTTGAACCAGAAGCATGCAAAATGGGTTGAATATATGAAGAATTTTACTTTTTTTATAAAGCATATTTCTGGAACTACTAACAAGGTTGTTGATGCATTGAGCAGGAAATCTTTGATTCTGCAAAACTTCAAAGTGAAAACTTTAGGTTTTGACAATATCAAGGAGATATACAGAGATGATGCATATTTTAAAGAAGTCGATGAAGCATGTGAGAATACAGTTCTCAGAGATAGAAGCCAATGGACTGAATGTTTGATTTAGGATGGACTGTTGTTCAGGGGAAACCAGTTGTGTATACCAAAATGCTCTATGAGACAGAACCTCTTGAAGGAAAAACATAGTGGGGGATTGGCTGGACATTTCATCCATGATAAGACTTTTGCTCAACTGAATGGCTCATACTATTGTCCAGGGATGAGGATGGATGTCAAGAAATTCATGAACAAATGCAAAATTTGTCATCATGCAAAGGGGAAAAGACAGAATATGGGATTGTATCAACCATTGCCAGTACCAGAGAGGCCGTGGGATGCGATAAGAATGGATTTTGTGTTGGGACTGTCGAGGACACAAAGGAGTTGTGACTCCATATTTGTGTTAGTCGATAGATTTTCAAAAATGGCACATTTCATACCATGTCAGAAAACCAGTGATGCAACTCACATTGCAAATCTATTTTTCAAAGAAGTTGTTAGACTTCATGACTTACCCAAGAGTATTGTTTCAAATCGAGATACCAAATTTGTTGGTCATTTATGGAGGACCCTATGGAAGAAATTGGGGATGAAATTGTATTTTATCTCATCATATCATCCTCAGACGAATGGACAGACTGAGGTAGTGAATAGGAGTTTGGGGGACTTATTGAGGAGTTTGGTAGTTGAACACCACAGCCAGTGGGATCAGGTTCTGCCACTGGCGGAATTGGCATATAACGATTTACCCAATAGGAGTACAGGACAGAGCCCTTTTCAGACAATATATGGAATGCAGCAAAGAGGAGTCTCTGAGTTGAAATACTTAGAGCATAATGAATTTCGAAGTGCTAGCGTTGAATATTTTGCAGCAGGAATGCAGGAGCTCCACAGTAAAATCAGGGAGCAGTTGCAGAACTCTAGCCAGGAATATAAGCACGGAATGGATTAGCATAGAAGAGAGCTTCAATTCGAAGTAGGTGATTTGGTTTTGGCACATATCAGAAAGGAAATATTCCCAAGGGGAACCTACAGTAAGTTGAAAATGAAGAAAATTGGACCATGTAAGATTTTGTGAAAGTTTGGGGAAAATGCCTACGAAATTGAATTACGAGATGGGGTAGGAATATCGCCCATATTCAATATAGAAGATCTATATCCTAACAGAGAAGATGGAACAGAGATATCATAGGATCAGAAGGAAGTCCATTGGGTTAAACAGATGCTTGTAGCTGAAAGGCCACAGATGGAAAATATTATTGATCAGAGAGTTGGTAAAAAGACCCAGAGAAAAACATATTTTGAATACTTGGTGAAATGGAAGGGACACCCGATTGAATATGCCAGTTGGGAAAGTGAAGCAGACATCTAGAAACATGGACAGACGGTGCAGGAGCTCATGGGCAGGATTCCATGAATTTTATTTTTTTTCAGCAGAGGAGTATGATACAGGAGCATTGTACGCACGCGTGAGTGGAGGACAGCCATATAGGCCAGTGCACATTTTGAGAATGTTTGAATTTCAAATCGGGACACATTTATGAAATATCTGAAAATATATGTATGCATTTATGTTTTGAGGGATTGTAATACAGATTATGAGCATTGCTATCATCTGTCAGATAAGGAGGCATTTATTGTAATTTATGTTTAGTAGGTGGCTTTTAACGCTTAGAGAAGAGAGAGGGAAAAACTCAAGAAGACTCTCTCATTTGTAATTCTTAGATAGTATTGTAATTTGATGTAGAATATTAGGAGAGCAGAGAAGAATAGGAAATTAGAGATTGTATGAAGAATAGTTGTTGCTATTGAACCATGTACATAAGCATTGGATTAATATAAGAATGATTTGATCCAATTTTCATGGCGTGTGATGAATATTGTTTCTTTCCTTTGAATGGTATGTTACAATTTCCTTATATTTCTCTGTTATGCATTTGTTTCAATTCTATGTGTATGCTTGTGATTTCATGGTGAATATATGAAGACTGTGAGAGTAGAAGTATAAGTTTCAATTGTTTCTCTCCCTGAGAATTCCTACAAGGAGTGCAGTGAAAGGTCCCCATAGAGTGTGTGACAGAGTTTTGAGTTTTATCTTAGAAAGCTCAGGAGGGGTAACGTTGGCCTATATCAGCAGAGGTGTGGCTGAGGCACAGAGTCGTGCAAGGAGTGTGCAGGCTAAGGGAGGAATTGAAATTCTTCAATCCCACAGAGTGGTTGGAGAATCTTTGTTGCAAGGAGAACACATAGTTAACATCATGGATAACTGGAGGTTATCGCAGAGCCGTGCTAAGTGTGCGCATAGGGATTATTTGAATCTGGAAGCCAGCAAAGAAACCTAAGCTCAGGAAGGTTAGAACCTTCGAATAGCTCGAAGGGAGGTGGAGATTAGAGTCGCGAGAAACTCTATGTTCAGACAGGTTGACGTATGGAAGAATTACCAAAGGTTCATCGAAGCTCAAGTGAACGGTGGAGCACTTCCAAGGGAGAGTGTCAAAAACACGAGAGTCATCCGATCGTGATAAGCTGCGAGGAAGTTCAGCGAAGATTCATCCAGTGTGTAATACTCATAGGAGATCTGAGTCGTTGATCTAGTGGGATCAAGGTCACCCGTTGAGTTTTGGGAGTTCGAGACTCGTTGTATTGGGGAGAAAGTTTGAGCCTTGTCTTTCAAAACCCTGATACGTGAAATCAAGGTTAGATCTGAGCCATTGATTAGCGTGCTCTTTGAACCATTTATCGGGGCACATATGGTTCGAGAAATTTGGCACCGGAGGAAAGGCACACACATCGTTTTCGAATCCCCGAAAAGGAGAACGCCGACAAGCAGCCAAGGTCATTGGTTTGTGACAAATATGGACTGTTGGATATGGATCACTGGCTTTCAGGAGTCTAGGTTTTGAAAGGAAAGGGGAAGCATTGTTCACAGATTTCCCAAATTGCAAAATCCTGGGAGAAATTTAAAGGTTGGGACCCAGTTCTCAGCGAAGGGTCACGTCAACTATGTTGAAGGGGGGACTAGCCTTTGCTAGGCCCTAATTGGGTTTTGTGGTTTCAAAGGTGGAGGGGTTGAGTCGCTTCACCTCAACATCCCCGAAACTGTGAAGTGAAAAGTGTCGATAGAGTTGGGCCAGTGGTCATATCGCGTGGTTGTATTGGGAGAGGACCCATGCCTTGCACCTCTTCATGCAGGCGAGGTTCTGTTGAAGTCCCATGGGTTATTTCTTGCAAGGGTTCTAGCAAGGATCTGAGGGCTGCTTCGTCTCAAGGATAACAGGAGATCTGTGACCAGGAGGTCAGTTAGACCCTTTGGGGTAGGGGGGATCTTGCATCAATTAATGAGGGGGATAAGATAGTTGGGGAATTGAATGAGAGGGGAGGATAAGGAAGAGAGGAGAGGAATTGGAGAAGGGTCTCATTTTTGTTTTTGGAAAATTCTGCAAGAGGTGGAAGAGAAGGAGGAAAATTGGGAGAACGGGTTGTTTTGGGAACTCTCACAGGGCATTGTTGTTGCTGGGAACTTTGGGCTCAGGGGCCAGGAAACCGCAAGGGTTCCTAAAGCTAGGGAGCCAAAGAGGTTGTTCCTCATTGGTTGGGAGGTTAATATTCAGTTGGGAAGTTTGGGAAAGCACAAGAACGAGTGAACCAGGGGTTGAATCAACCAACCTGCAAGTTGAGGTATGTATTTTACCAGTTGAATTGTTATCATTATGTTGTTGTTGTTGATGTTGTTTTTGTTGTTGTTGTTATGTTTTTATCATTATTATGTTGTTGTTGTTTATGCATGTTATAAGAAAAACATGAAAGAAATGCTAAACTAAATTTCAATCATTAAAGTAGGATATTATAGAAAATATTTATTTATTTGAGTCCTCGAAATAGGTAGGTTTTACAAATGGTATTAGAGCCTGGCTTCAAAACTGAAAATGGGATTGACAGCCCACAGCATTAGGAGTTTTTCTTTGTGCCAACATGTTCTGTAACCTCCACCCATGGTGCCCAAAGTCTCTGTATTCTTCCCTGATTGCCAAGATTTCTTGTAGAGAACGAAAGATGCTAACTTTTTTATTATTCCTAGAAACAAAATACGTTATACTTGAATACACATTGCATTCTTCTTATTGTTTACTTGATGTGGGTAATGTCCTGAGGCTTCGAAAATAAGGCCTGCGGAGGATGAAGTGGAGCTACCTGAAGATCAAGCAAGATTTTGTGGGCCACACAGTTGGCCATCCCTTCTACCTCATGAAAAAAATTATATTGTAAGCAAAAGCAATCCAGGGCCGCTGGTGATTGAAGAAACAGACATGCTACACCGCCTGACCAAGCTCATAAAAATTGGAATAAAATAAAATTGAAGAGAATGAAAGAAACCCAATACAGAAAATGAAGTTCACACCAACTGGGCGGTACCCACAAATGGGACAAAGTAGTGAGAGAAGGATCCCAGTGGTGTCGATTCATCATATTTGGCACCAAGTCTGATAGGAACCCAATGGTTGAAAGATGCGTATTGGAGTGTCATATTCCCATAGACAACGGAAACATTCACGTCAAAATTTCCCACATATTTATATGCTAGAAGACTGCTACTTTACCCCCTATCAGGCCTCGACCCCTCATCCACCCTAAATTTGTTCCCGCCCTCTCTTAGAAACACTTAGAGAAACCTGGAAAAGATTGACTACTCCTCTATTGAGTTGAGTGCTCTCAAAGACTGACTAATCCTCTATTGTGCTGAGTGCTCTCATAGAAACCAACTTGTTGCATGAACTCTGTGTACGACTGGAACCAGAGGAGATGTGATTGATACATAGAACAAGTCTTGTAGTTGTTGTGAGCTCATGAGGCATTTCTGAGAGCCTATAGGACACAAGTGCCAAACCAAGAGTAAGCCACGAGAAGGAGAGCCTATGGGGCGCAAGCGCCAAACCAAGAGAAAACCACGAGGGGCATTCTTTTGTACAAGTGTAACACCTACAGACCGACCCAATACCAAACCCTAGCACCTGTGGAAGCATCCCATTCTCGACTCCCTCTCTGTGATAACTAACTGCAACACAGAACAAATCAGAGAAGCTATCAAATGAAGAGGTTTTTCAGCCCCAAAAACCGAACGCTAGCATCGAAACAGAAACATCTTTCACTTAGAAGGCGCCAAGTTACGAGCTTATGGATCGTGTAAAGTGCACCAAATCCCAACACCCAATACAAAGTGTGAAACAAACAAAAGAATCCACGAGGGGACTGCACATCCACCAAGAAAATGAAAGTACCCATAGGGAATCCCTCAGGTTCATATCTTGTGCACTACGCCAAGGAGAGAGCCCACCAGGGGCAAGAAACCATGCATCATGAGCATCGAGAGTGAGCACTCACACCAAGTTCCATGGGAGAAAATCACAAGCAGTTCATTTTCTATGCACTACGCATCACCTGCACCTCCCATATAGAAATATTACCAGCACTCCAGCACCTCGGTAGCTTGGATTATCCTTGGTCGAGGATTTTAGCAGGTCGGGATTTCTACTCTCGTCAATTGCTATGGACTTGGGCGCATGGTCGTTGGGCTTGTGTTGTGTTGTGTTGTGTTGTTTGGTGCTTACCTAGTGGGTTTTGTTCCTATTCTCAAACATTTTAGGAAGGGAGAGGGATACAGGAAGTGGAGTTTAAGGATTTTAGAGCGGCGGGGAATCAAACCCGAGTGGATTAAAGAGGCAAGCATGGTGGGTTGTCGTCCTGAGAATACATCTCGACGGTGGAGTATGACAGAGGGTAGGGTTTCAAATGAGAAGTGGAGCGTGATGTGTGAAGGGTAGGGTATCATAGTTATTGAGAGTGAGGGGGGCAGGTGGGCCTCATGCGAGGTCCCACGATGCCCAAGATTATCTGAAATGTTTAAAAAAAATGTTTATTTAATTAATTAAAAAAAATTAAGTTTTTTATTTTGTTTTAAATATATGTATATAACATTTAATTAATTAATATGAAATTTTTAATTAATTTTGTTAAATAATATAGAATTTAAAAAAATATAACTAAAATAATTTTAATAATTTTAAAATAAAGTTAAATTTAAAGTTTATTTTTTTTATTTATTAATACTTTAAAATGTATAT
>JZKD02S1673016.1:911987-934829 GCA_000966675.3 Picea glauca | reverse complement strand
AACCTACCACATTTGAAGAAGCAGTTCAAAAGGAACAATGGAAATAAGCTATGATGGAAGAGCATCAATCCATTATGAAAAATGAGGTATGGGAAATCGTACCAAGACCTAAAGAGATTAAACATGCAGCAGATAGAAGCGTGGATAAATACAAGGCAGGATTCGTAGCTAGAGGGTTCTCCCAGAAGGAGGGAGAATATTATGATGAAACCTTTTCTTCGGTGGCTAGATATACTTCCATCAGAGCTATCATATCTCTTACCGCTTCCATGGGATGGAACTTACATCAGATGGATGTAAAGACAGCTTTCCTCAATGGAGCTATTGAAGAAGAAGTATATATTGAACAACCTCAAGGGTTTGAGGTACATTCCAGAGACACTCACATTTTCATATTGAAGAAAGCTCTATATGGACTCAAGCAAGCTCCAAGGGCTCGGTATGATAGAATGGACAACTATCTAATGAGACTTGGTTTCTCCAAGAGTCTTGAAGATCCAAACCTTTACTATAAAGTGGTAGACAATGCACCTGTAATCCTATTACTATATGTTGACGATCTATTCATAGCAGGTGAAGAGTCTCTCATTATCTAGTGCAATAAGGAATTAGCTTCTGAATTTGATATGAAATATCTTGGTCTCATGCATTATTACTTGGGACTAGAGGTATGGCATAAGCGTGGTGAAGTATTCCTTGGAAAAGGAAAGTACACAATAAATATCCTTCAGAAATTTGGAATGATGGATTGTAAGTCCATGGACACTCCTATGAATGTGGATATAAGAAAAGTGAAAGTTCCATATTCTGATCCAGTAGATCCATATCTATATCGACAACTAATTGGTTCATTGATGTATTTGGTAAATACTCGACCAAAAATCTATTTTGTCGTGAATACACTAATCCAGTTCCAGGTGGAACCAAGACATGAGCATTGGATAGCTACAAAGAATGTATTAAGATATATACGTGGAACAATAAACTATGGTTTGATATATACCGCATCCAACAATATACAACTTCATGGATTCACAGACTCAGATTGGGAAGGAAGTGCAGAAGATAGAAAGAGCACTTCAGGTATGTGTTTCAGCTTGGGCTCCGCTATGATATCTTGGGGCAGCAGGAAACAGAAGTCTGTCACACTCAGCACAACAGAAGCAGAGTATATGGCAACATGTGAAGCATGCACTGAAGCAATATGGTTAAGGAAGTTAATCTCTAATTTATTTGATCAGATTCCATAATCGACCATAATATATTGTGATAATTAGAGTTGTATAAGATTATCAAAATAGCATGTGTTTCATGAAAGGTCGAAACACATTGAGATCAAATACTACTTTATTCGAGATAAAGTCCAGGAAGGAGAGGTAAAGCTCGAATATATCCCCACTGACGAACAAACAACAGACATTTTGACAAAACCTCTATCCAAAATAAAGTTTGCATATTTCCGAGAGAAGATGGGCATCTTGGAAATAACTCCCTTAGCTGAAAGGGAAGAGTCTCTAGGTTAGGAGGGAGCACTTAAAAAATATTATTGAAACATTTATCTTTGTGATTGAAAAGTAGTCCAGATTGGACAGATTCTTTCCTGTTTGGAAAGTGGATTGAGATTTCTGACGGACAGCAATTTCCCATTGTGGTTACCATGGGAAATGGTCTAGATTTTTGATGTATCATAGACAGTGACTTCACATTGTGGTTAACCTGGGGAGTGGTCTAGGGAAGTCTCTCTTCTTGAGGGTTACTCAAGAATACTGGCCTGCCTCACCGGACAACGATTTCTCATTGTGGTTAACATGAGGAATGGTTTGTTCTGGAGGTTGATACAGGATAGTCTTTTCCTCTTGTGGTTAACAGAGGAAATGGTTTGGACAGAAATTCCTTAGGGTTTATAAATTCTCTCCAGGGTGAATTTTGATTAGTGTAGGAGGAATGGCCTAGGGTGGGGAATGGTCCAGGCTTAGCAATCAGGGACAGGCATTCCTTAGGGTTTATACATTCTCTCCAGGGTGCACTTTGATTAGTGTAGGAAGAATTGCCCAGGGTGGGGAATGGTCCAGGTTCAGAAGACATGACAGTTATTCTTCCTTACTTGAGAAGAATAGTCCAGATATCTCATTATTCTATTCTGAGGGAAGATATTCTTTCATATCTCACAAATGTGAGTGAAAGATTGGACCAAATGATTCATTTTTTTTAACAATATTTTTCTGTGCAAATTGGCATCAGATGATCGTTATGGAGACTACATGTCTCCAGACAATAGAGATATACTACTGTGGTGGATATGTTCCATTGTTTGTGACTATGTGTCACGGTTTGAGTAGTTGTGTACTATCGTGGATAGACACAGTTGTGTTCTATCAATTGATATTGTACCAGTTTTCATAGGAGATTATCCAGTTGGATAATAATGACGGTGCTCTTGATGCTACTAGTTGAATGGTTTGTTGTGCTCCAGACCATACCTCCCTAGTTAGGAGGGAGTGTTAATTTTATGGTAGCTTTGGTAGGTATGAACCTCTATTTGTGACCTATGACGAGATTAGAATATTCCGGAAGGAAGCAAAGAAGTAAAGGAAACCCTAGACGAGATGTCAGCTGCAGAAATATATTTAATATGAATTAATTAGTACCCAAAAAGAGAAGTCGGCCCCAGTAAGCCTTCCAGATTACTATAAATACAGGGCGCCAGTTTCTCATTATACACATTCTTAGAATTGCAGAGAGCCAGTGGTGCACACTGCAGTTGGCAGTTTTGTGCGCAAGTTTCTAGGGAAGAGTGTTGCGCCAATTTTTGGGTAGGACTATATGATCAGCTTTGGTTACTTTTCTTGCCTGGTGCATTAGCCTTGCTTAGCTATTGATTGCTTTCAGTATTCTTCTCTATCAAGGTCAAGGTGCCTAGAGGGTGGCTTCGGCCTATGGTTGGGTGACAAGGGTATTGTCAATGATAAAACGAGCACAATATTTCATATTATAACAGCTAGTTGGTTATTATCAGAGGTTTGTGGAAGGGTTCTCTAAGATAGTGAAACCCATCACCACCTTGCAGTGCAAGGGGGTCAGGTATTAATGGACAGAGAAATTTGATACTGCATTCATCGAGCTTAAGAGGTTACTAACCAGTGCACCAATTCTACGAGTGTTGGATATGGAAAAATATTTCACAGTCTGCACATATGCCTCGAAGCAAGGTTTGGGAGTCATGTTAATGCAGGATGGGGGAGTGATAGCATATGCGTCAAGAAAGTTGAAGCAACATGAGGAGCTTTACACTACTCATGATTTAGAGTTGGCAGTTGTAATGCTAGATCTAAATATTTGGAGGTACTACCTAGTAGGCCAAAGCTTTGAGCTCAAAACAGACCATGAAAGCTTAAAGCATCTCTTCACTCAAAGAGATCTCAATGTCAGGCAGAGGTGATAGAATGAGTTTATGAGTGAGTACAATTTTGAAATTCCATACATTAAGGGAAAGGAGAACGTAGTCATGGATTCCTTGAGTAGGATACCACGTGTCTTCTCCTTGGTACCCTTAAAAGTTAATCTGAAGGAGCGTGTGTTGGGGCAACTTCTTGGAGATAGTTGGTATTTAAAGGTTACTTCAACCCTTCCAGAGTGGGAGGAATCAAATCCAAAGTATGAAGGATATAGCCTGGAAGCAGATGGATTATTAAGATATCAGGGAAGGATGTACATCCCTGAAGGTGGAGATATTCGAAGCATCATACTCAAGGAAGCACATAGAGAACTTTATTTTTCACATTTGGGTGTGAAGAAAATGTACGCAAACATGAAGAAGCTTTTCTTGTGGGTAGGAATGAAGCGTGATGTAGTCCATTTCATCGCCAAGTGCCTACAGTTTCAACAAGTGAAGGCTAACCACCACCACTCGGCAGGTCTCCTACAACCGAATGATGTTTCTATGTCCAAGTGGGAAGTCATTTATATGGATTTTGTTGTGGGATTTCCACTCACATCGCACAGACACAATGTCATTCTTGTTATAGTTGATAAGTTGACCAAGAGTGTTCATTTTATTCCGGTTAGAGACACTTATGATGTCACTGATGTGGAACACGTGTTTATAAGTGAATTCATCTGTCTGCATGGGTTACCCAAGAAGATCATTTCAGATAGGAACTCTTGATTCACATCTAGGTTTTGGACAAGTTTGCAGTCAGTGTTAGGAACTCAGTTGAACTTAAGCATGGCATATCATCCTGAAACAGATGGGAAAACTGAGAGAGTAAATCAGGTTATGAAAGGCATGCTTAGGAGGTATGTTATGAATAATCAAACCCATTGGGATAAGTACCTACCTTTGGTAGAGTTTGCCTACAATAAAAGTTTCCATAGCTCCATTGGAATTCCACCCTATGAAGCTCTGTATGGAAGGCCATGCAGGACACCATTGAGTTGGGAAAGGTTAGAATATTGAGTGACAGTTGGACCAGAATTGATTCAAAATATGGAGGAACAGGTGATTCAGATTAGGCTCAACTAAAGGAAGCATAGGATAGACAATAAAGTCATGTTGATGCACATAGGACTGACCGAAGTTATAAAGTGGGAGGTCAAATTTTTATTCATTTCAGGCCTAATAAGAGTACCATTTGGTTTGGGAATGGGACAAAGTTGTCGCCTTGATTTATAGGACCGTTCAAAATCCAAGAGAGAATTGGACTCGTTTCATATCGTCTCGTACTGCCACCTCACTTGCATAAAACTCATAATGTTTTTCATATATATGTTCTATGTCATTATGTTGTTGACGAATCTCATAAACTGAATTGGAAGGAATTTCAGGTATTGGACGTGGGAACCCTCATGGTCTAACCATTACGCATATTGGACCATAGGGTCTGACATCTTAGGAACCGTCTGGTAGACCAATTTAAGGTCCAATGGGACAAGTATAGCCCAGGATCTGCTACTTGGGAGGATGCAAAGACCTTAAGAAGAGATCATCCATCACTGTTTTTACCACCTCAGGAATACACTTTCCCGAAGGTTGGGTGTATGTAATGCCACCTTTTGACTTAGACAGGTAGAATTACTTAAGGCCTAATCATCTTTATTTTCTATTCACTATGAAACTATTAATGATACACTTGAAATTTTAAGACATATGAACCTATGTGAATGTCAATTCTATGAATGTTTAATGTTATTTGAATTATGATGGATATTATGAAATTTATTTCTAACTTGAAAATTTTGACATTTAAAGTTGTTGGTACGTGGATACCAAATTAAGATTATGATTAAATGCATTTACATTATGATAATGCATGGATATGTATGGATTTGTGTTATAGACTAATCTGCAGGTCAATAGGCTATGAAATAGCCAAAGAATAATGATGGTAAAAGGTTGATGTCATGAACATTGACCAGGAAATAGTATGGTATGAATATTGTATGTGAAATTATATTGGTTCAAATGCATTGTTATGATGTGTGGACAAGTGAAGGTTTTTCAGGTGGTGAGACTACCTAAAGATGAATATACGATGACAAAATTTCCAGCAACACAGTGCCACTGTATAGTCCATGGTAGGGTGTTGACCCTAGTTCTATTAGGAGGGGTGGAGGCATTTCCCCCCGTGTATCCTCTGAAACCTAGAGTCATGGGAGGACAGTGTTAGCTCATGTTCCCCTAGACGTGTGATGATGATTGTCAGATGCCTATTGGAGAAGCTTAGTCAAGAGAGTTGACACTTCCTCTTACGGGTTCTATCTCAAGTTAGGTCAATATAGTTGATGCTCCAAGATACTCCAGCAGAGGAAGGATAGGGAAGGAAGATGGAAGTAGGTTAGGGAGAAAGGATGACTAGAAGTAGTTGAGAGTGTGTGGGGCTTTCTCATTATGATAGAATTTCTTGATTTCCTCATTTTGAAAAATATGTATATATGTATATTTATATTTACTTAACTGAACTACAATTATCTAAGTGAATGTTTTTTTTTAACAAGAACGGGTAGATTTTATTAAAAGAGCATTGGCATAACCACTGTAGGAAAATCTACATAGTTCAGGTCCGCAACCTGTACGTATTGTCGAAAACTGACGTCCTAAATCTATACTTTTCTGAGAGTCTAAACAATGAAAGAGACTCAAATTTCCTGAGCTAACATTCTGAGCCCAGAACTTATCTTTATTTCAGAGAACCGGTTTGACTGCATGTCTGCACCGATTGCCTTGTATGAGAGGGTTTTTTCTTTTTTACCACTTGTGTCCAATCCTTGGATTGCTCATTCCCTTCGTCTGCTTGATCGACCCAGCTTTGAGAAGAAGGTGGTTGTGAAGAAACAACTCTTTCCTGTTCAGGTACAGTTGGTTGAGTTGGCTCATTGTTTTTCCCTTTAGGTGTTGATTTTGTAGGTGGGTCCTTCGAAATATGTTGATGAGCCAGCTTTGCACCATCCCACCAGGTGGATTTCTAGTGACATTTCGTAGCTTTATGTTTTTCTGGAAGTTTTTTGCAGTTGATAGCTAAATGTCTTGTTTCAAAACACGCTCTACATATCAAGTTAACATGTTCGTAATCTACAGGCTAAGTTCATGAATAGTCATTATTTTGCAGGATAATTTCTATTGAGAATCCTTTTGAGAAATCCATCTCCATGTAGATCTGGGCGAAAGTGGTGAAGGCGGACTTTGTTTTTGGGCTTATTCTATGAAACTTCCCAAGGGCATTCTCAATGGTTTGCAGAGAGGCTCGGCCCCAAGTGAAGAGGCGGATTTGGGAGCCTCACCCAAACCGGGGTAGAGGGAATAGCGGCGGTAGAGGCGTCGAAGGCGAGGGTCCATGGCTGCATGGATAGGCCCAACCTGCCCCAGAACCAGGGGCCCGAACTGAAGATCTGATCCCTGTCTTATGTAGAGACAAAAACCACGATAAAAAACCTTTTGCACACGGGAAAACAAGGGATTCCTCCTCTAGCAATGGGCTCCATTCAGTAGAGATCCAAGAATACAAATCTTCTAGATGAGGCCACAGACCATCGTACATGCAAACAATAGCATGAGATCTGTAGTGATCCGCGAAATCCAAAGCATTCTAGATGACTGGAATGATGGGAACAGAGGCCTCTTGCACCACAAGCCCTGGAGGAGATCATGAACCTTCAGACAACTTAGTTGCAGCGAAGGGGGGAAGAGTCACGGGTGGAGAGGAATCCACGCAAGCACCAAGAGAGCTCGGGAGGGGAGAGTCATCCTCCTGTAGAGGCGACCTGCAGGATTGTGAGCCACCTTGCTTTAGTGAGTGGGGTGAAGGGGAAAAGCGGTCAGACAAGCTTTGCTAAGCAAGAGGGCCTTGAGGAGGCTGGGAGGAGAGAGTCGAGACGGGCTTGCGCAGAGGAGGAAAGGACGATCCATCAACTTGGAGAGAAGGCGGATCCAAGGAAGGATCCCTTCCTGCGATGAGATCTACCAGAGAAGCCATCAGGAGCGAGTTGGAGGAGGCCTAGGTTGTGAACGGTGACGCCATGGAGCAACCACAAAAACTCTACTTATCTAAGTGAATGTTACTTGTGCTAAATTATTGTAATTTTTCATTAGTACATGTGCGTGTCTTGAGTGTGCTAGCTACACATGTGTGCCTTGCACATGTACACTAGTATGTATAAGTGTTTTAAATTGATGATCTTATTCATTTGATGTAGATGTATGAATCATGTGTTGTTACCCTTGTATTGTAAATTACTCTAACTTTGGGACGAATTTTCTTGAAGGGTGGGTGTATGTAACAACCCAATTTGATGAATTGTTTATCATAGTTTTTAATTTAAATTTAATTAATTATTAAAATAAATTAAATGATTATTTTTATTATTTTGTTATTAAAAGGTAGGTGAAGTAATTAATGAATGGATAAGGTTGTTGGGGAATTAATGAGGGGGATAAGGTAGTTGGGGAATTGAATGAGAGGAGAGGACTTGGAGAAGGGTCTCATTTTGTTTTTGAAAAATTTTGCAAGAGGTAGAAGAGGAGGAGGAAAATTGGGAGAACATGTTGTTTTGGGAACTCTCACATGGCACTGTTGTTGCTGGGAACTTTGGGCTCGGGGGCCGGGAAACCGCAAGGATTCCTGGAGCTAGGGAGCCGGAGAGGTTGTTCCTAGTTGGCGCGGAGGTTAATATTCAGTTGGGCAGTTTGGGCAAGCACAAGAACAAGTGAACCAAGGGTTGAATCAACCAACCTACAATTTGAGGTATGTATTTTACCAGTTGAACTGTTATCATTATGTTGTTGTTATTATGTTGGTATTATGTTGTTATCATTATTATGTTGTTGTTGTTTATTCCTGGTATAAGAAAATCATTAAAGAAATGCTAAACTAAATTTTAGTCATTAAAGTAGGAGATTATAGAAAAGATTTATTTATTTGAGTCCTGAAAATAGATAGGCTTTACAAATACCAATTCAAATAGAAGGTTCTTTCTAAACTGCATACTTCTCCTATAAATGGACACTCGAGATTTCTAAAAAATTATTATATAATCAAGTATGATTTTTTTGTGAAGTTCCTAACACTGATGTCAAGATGTTTGTGTTTAAGTGTTTGGTTTGCCAACAGAACAAAGCAGAGATGATGAAGACCCTAGATTTTCTAGAACCCTTAGCCATACCAAGTCAACATTGGGAAGACGTCTCAATGGATTTTTTCACAGGTATGCCAAATTATAGAAGGAAGAATGCCATCATGGTGGTGATGTATCAAGTCAAAAAGTATGCCCGTTGTTTTATTGTCTCATCCTTTTAAAGCAAGTATGGTAATCACAACATTCATGGAAACAATTTTGAAGCTACTTGGAAATCCCAAGATTATTGTAAGTGATAAATATCCAATTTTCTCTAGTAATTTTTGGACCTACTCTTTTTCCTATTTGGGTACTCAATTGGATCACAACTCCTCTTACGACCCACGACATTTTATATACAAATTTTTGCATCCAAGTAATGAACTATTGGTTGCATTCGGTGACGAATGTAAAAGGAGTCATGAACACAATTTAAAAATAGATTTTCAGGCGACTATACCAATATCTAGAAACATTGAGCTTAGATCAAACTTATAGTCACAAACCTGGCTTACTACAACTGATTGTTGAACATATCACCAAAAAAATACCCTATTCCGCTTGATCTCAACCCAATGGAGGTGTATATGATATTGCATCGCTCCTAATAGGGCAATATGCAAATGTCACTTATTGTTGTGTATGAACAAATTCCATATAGGATATCATCCATGGACACTATTTTTGATGAATGCATCTATAGGAGACATCCTCCATCTTACAAACCTGTGAGATGTGGAATATAGAAGCTATGTTAAGTCTTACTCTCAGCTTACAAACCTGAGAGAAAGCCCCTAATAAAGGGTTTGTGGTTCTAGCCTGGGACAGGGGCTAGGAATGTATATGGTCTCCTCCATGACGTGAGAAAGAAGAACTCCAAATGATCATCCAGTGGAAAAGTTGTTATTGGAATAATCGGTAGGTACGGACACTAACAGATCTCCCTAAATCCACCTGGATCTAGAAAAAAATAGGACAGGACATGACTCTTTCCCTAAGTTATGACCATTGAATTAGCTAGTAGGGAGTAACAAGTAACATACCTCTGTATCGCTTCCTAGGGTCTCTGTTGCTCCCTCTTCGCTCTGGTGCTCTTGTGAGGTCATGACCAAGACAACACAAACCAACCAAAGTGAAGATAGAAAAATATATTCAATCGTCAACTTGTGTGTATGATCAAGGAATTACCCAATAAAGTAAGAATGACTTTATGGGAAAAGGACATGTCGTTGTATCATATTAATCGAAAGTAGAAGATACAACCTTCTCACCTTGATGTCACAAGCTTCCTTTCGGTGGCTCTTGGTTCCAACACACACACACACTTGCTCGATCCTTGTATGAAAAAGATATAATTCCTCTTGATAGACTTGCTAGAGTCTCCAAGCTCCTGTTCAAGCTAGGTCCTTCACACAATTCTTTCACCAATTATCCAATGAATCTTGCTTAACCTTTTCCATGAGAATTTCATCAATATATAGGAGAGAATGAGATGGTTACTTGGATAATAATGATCCCACGATATCAGGGAAACCAGTAAAAAGATAACCATTCGAATGCCAACCCATTCTCTAGAAGATTCCCTTCTAGAACCATCAAGACTTCATATTTTTCCAAGCTTAAGAACAATTTTGCACCCTAGCTATGTAGCACAGTGCGATAATTTCGCACCCTAGATGAAGGCAGCCTGCGAGAATGGGTCATTCTCGCACCCTAGGATATAAGCAGCTTGCGAACTCTCTTCAAAAATATGTTTTTTGGGAAGAGATGAATGTCACTTTTCTCAGGAGAAAGTTCTTATTAGGAGCCTGAGTACACCATCAATATGACCAAAAACATGGGTAACAGAATGCCCCCTAAAGTATGAGGCCAGAATCAGTGACAGCCAAAATACTTTGTAAACTATGTGTGTGTCAGAAACCAGGAGCACACCTAATCGAAAACCTGCAAACACCCAAGCATCTGCAGAATATCATACTAATTCTGAGTTAGGCATTCCCATACTCAGATCACAGAAGGATGACATTATAGGCATAGGTCATGGCCACCAATCATACATTGTGGATCCATACCGTCAAAATATAGCATAGCCACCAGGAATACACTGTGGATCTATGCAAGAAAATTCAATCTGAGACGACATAGCCACGAGACATACAAAGTGGATCTATGTGTCGCAAATTATACATATCCCATCGCAACCTGAACAAAGAGATGATATCCAGGGTCTTCAATCCCGTCGCCCAAAAGTACGAATCTGACCATGTGATTACATGTGTTGAAGTCGAACATGGTACAAACCACTTGATTACCGGTCATTGATGATGTAAGTTTTAAAACTGCGAAGTAAAGCAATGCATATATATTCTTAAGCAATACAGAAATTAATCAATGGCTCATACACAGATTACACAGAGATTTTTACCGGAAACCCTCAACTGGGAAAACCTTTTTTATTTTCATTATCTCGAAGTTCACCATTCACCATACAATATATACAATGTTTTTAGGTATTCCGTAGATACCAAAACCCTAATCCCTTAATCCAGGATTAATTTACAAATCAGCTAAAAATAGCAAAATATGCTAAAAATAGCAAAAACCGCCCCAAAAAAAAAATTTCGGGGCGTTGCCCCGAACGCTGCGCGTAACTAAGGGGGGGCATACCTGCCCCCCCCCTGAGACCCCCCTAGGAAGCGCCCGGCGCAACGGCATACCTCTAGGTGTAGGGATCGTCAGACGCAGTTGTCGTATCTGACGCATCTACACACACACACATGCAAAGAATATAACACATACCCAACAGATGAAACCGTTAACAAGTGCGAGGGAAATCACCATTAATGTCAATGACTCCCAAGGTACACTAGTACAATCCACTGAATGTGAATGAATGAGTTGAGGTCGAACATCCGACAGAATATTTCGATCAGGGGTCAATGATGTAAACCCACTGTCGAAAGCGAGGAAACTTGCCATTGAGGCATGCAGGTTCCAAGGTACCAAAGAATTTCTAAGTCTTGTTTCCGGATAATGAGATGAATTCGATGGAACAAAACTCATCACAGGAGGGCCTTGATGTATCCCCCATGAATGACACGAAATGAGTAACAAATTTTGAAGATGAAACAGAGTATGATGTAAGTTGGACTGGACATAGGGAAGGCTCACACGGAGAGTATGGACAACTGCAGATGGCCGACTCAATAGAGGTTTCAGATGAACTTCTCTTGAACATATGAATGACACGACCAATTATTTGGTAGGATTGACTCAGAGACGACGTAGGGTATGACCTTGTAGCAAATCAAATGAGAGACAAATGGATTTCCGAAACCGGCTTCAAATAATGAATAGGGGGGTGTCATGTTCAAGAGCGACACTTACAGCCAATTAATATGAATACGAGAACACATCCCTTTCCCAAATTTTTTCCCACCATTTGTGGTGAGTATCTCTTTATTTTTACGCAAGCTTGAGGAGGATAACATATGCTTGTTGATATAAGCTCATCCTTCGGATAAGTCCTTCGGAGTATGTTTAACGAACCCTAGGAAAGAGTGGTTTGGTCCCATTACGGGTCTGTCGATGTTTGTTTAACGAGTCCAAAGATAGAAAACTCGAAGGTTTTTCATGATTATAGAGTCTAGAAAAACACTCAAAATAAAACTCTCTCAGTTCATTTTTCGTAAAATACTCTGATGAGACCGAAAAAGAGATAAATTATTGCCCAACAGATGTTTTCTTCAAATACTTTAACGAGCGTGAAAATAGCAAGTTTGCTTAGCTATCTTTTCATATTTAGAGAGTCTGAAAATAGCTTAAAAAGGACTCCAAGGAGGTTCATTTTTTGTATAACCTTGTTGAGCCCGAAAAAGTGATAAAAGTGTGCTCGATCACGTTCTCATGTATTTTCGTGCATGAGAACGGACAAAGACCAAGCTCGAGGTTTTGTACAAAAACCATAAAAAACAATCAAAACATGCGATGAAGAAGAAAAAATGTCTGCATCCATGTGCATGAACATCGAAGTCGTTACGCCTGCAAAAGTTTTACTCAAAAGGGCATTAGGCATTAGGTTTTAATAAATAAACAATTATAAAATCCAAACAAATGGTAAAACTAAATATAAAAGAGGTAAAAGTCATTTTTACCATAACCATTTAAACTTTACCAATATTTGAGTCCAAAACCCCTTTTTTGCCCTTGAATTTTGGTGCTTTATTACGGGAGTTACGAGCATCCATTCAACGAACCGTCTATGGCAGTGAGGTAAGCTCTTTGTCCTCTACCTTTTCATGGTTTAATTTTTCATTTTCATTGGCAAAAAACACAGTTTTGAGTTGGTTTTGGGGGTTAAAGTCGCGCTGAGCCATTCTCGCAGGCCAGCCACATGGGACCTGCGAGAATGCCTCATTCTCGCAGGTGACCCTAAAGGCACCTGTGAGAACCTCGCACTGTGCCTAAAGGGCACCTGCGAGAACCGCAAAGTGGAAAAAAAAATTAAAGTTTTGCTCAATGAAAATATACCAAGTGTTGAATAGAGTTATTAACTTTCTTCTTATGCTTCTTATGTAGGTATTTGGCCATCACCATGGTTCTGGAATGGCGTGAAATGGAGAACGAAGAAGATGATGCCATTGTCGAAAATCATCTGGCCACCATTGCCTCTTTACGAAACTGTGGTCTTATGAAATTCTTTTGTATCCCGGGCATGAGAGCCCAAGTCAGGTTATTGGAGTACCTTCTGTATATGTGGGATCCCGACCAGCAAGTATTCCATGTAGGGGTCCACACATTGTCCTTAGATATTGAGGACATTTACTTCTTGACAGGACTATCATGGTGTGGGTACCACGTGAGCCTGACTGGTAGCAAAGGTGGTGGGTTGCCCATGAGCGAGTATTGTCACTTACACTGTGTTCTAGAGGTAGAGAGGAGAAAAGGGAAAGTAGCCATTTGGGGAGTGTGGGATTTGACCCTCCGCACTATTTTTTTCACCATTGCTCGTATGGCTGGGAGCGTTTCTCCTCACATGGCTCTCCAGAGATACTTTCAATATGTCATAGAGTGTACTGAGCCTCTGGTTTTTAACTGGGCAGATGCAGTGCTTCATAGTATGAAAAGGCAGTTGACCAAATGCAAGCGAGGCAACCTGAAGCAGTTCGGGTATGGGTCTTTGTTAGTGTCCTTCTTCCTTGAGAGGGTTCCCTTGTTGAAGTTGCAGGTTGAGTGGGATTTACCGGCTCCAACAGATCCAATAATGTTGAGGTGGTGTCAACTCATGGCCCGGCATGTGGCTGGACCAATTATCAAATATAATGATACCTTCTTCGAATAGTTGCGACCACAGATGCTGATGGTCGATGATTATGCTTATGCCGAGTTGGATTTCTGAAGAGATCTAGACTTGGTCCTGCCCGAGGGTGCTCAGTGGGGGGAACTTGGTAAGAAGTACACATTTCCCTTTTTAAATGTTTTTGTGAATTTTATCATATGAAAATGTTTTTTAATGTTCATCCAAGGTCTAAATACAAAATTATTTTTGATGACACAGACGTGGGACCTTACCGACCTCCTGGTACTTCTCCCATCCAGCAATGAGGAGAGGTGGCGCCAGTGCCATGATGGGACGCCGAAGATTATGAAGCGGTGGAACAAAACCTAGAGGGTTTGACAACAGACATTCTGGACATGCTCCTTGGAGAGGTTCCACGACATTATCAGCGTCATACAGTAGGAGTATTAGAGTCCATTGGCCGACTGCTTCATAGGGTTTTCCGATAAGTCATGTGTTACCGTGAACATCATCCATGACGTTACTTTGTAGAAGCTATGAGCTTCAGATTTTGAAATTTTGGTTCTCGAACAGAACTTTTTTGTAAAAACTCTTTTGATCGTTATATATACATATGGCTTCTACCGGTTTATCTTGTTTTGTGTGAAAATTGATGTGATTGATTTATAAATGACCCAAATGTCTGTCTAATACATAGTTATCTAATGCATCAGTCAATGTATTTAGACATCTAGGAATATGTTGATATTCAATATAATCAAAATAATGTTCCAAGAGGCGAATTCGAAAATACACCCGTAACAAATTAGGACTTCGAATAGTATAGACATTACTTAACTGTAGTACTACAACTTGCGAATCGAGTCGCACAACCAAATGATGGATTCTGAGTGAGATAGCATCAATCAACAATTCGATAACGGCGCTATACTCTGCAATATTGTTGGTCGCACGACCGAGACACACACCTCGTAAGGAGACAAGTTCATTTGTAGAGGCGTAAATTGCCCATGCAGTGGAAGCAAGGTTCTGAGTACTACAGCTAGCGCCATCAGTGAAGCCAATGTAGGGTAGCGAAGACTCTGACATCTGGAAATCAAACACAATGTCACATAAGGGCAGAGACCAGATAACGACAAAAGCAAGCTACAGTAACACACAAGAAGTATGATACAATAAAAATACAAGTACTCGTGCACAGGTAATTTTATGTATAATACTTCTTCAAGTACAACCCATTTATGGGTTCACTCAAAGGGATACCATCGTAATCTACTAACTCATAAGCCTCATTTTCCAACACTCGTATAACAATATAAGGACCTCACCACATGGCTTCGAATTTTCCAGCTCCTAGCATATATTGATCTTGTTCATAGAGGATAAGGAGATCTCCTTCGGAGAAAACGCGAGGCTTGACATGTTTGTCATATTGGGCCTTGACACGTTTTTTCTGAGCTTCTATGACTAGGGTAGCATCGCGTTGAGTTTCGTCTAATCGCATAAGATACAATAGACATTCTTCCTCAGTAGAAGTGTTTGGTAGGAGTTCAACAGCGAGTTTTAAAGAGGGTATCTCACATTCAATCGAGAGAATGACTTCCAAACCATAGACTAACCGGAAAGGTGTAAACCCAGTAGCAAACTTGACAGATGTCTGGTAAGCCCACAATGTCGAAAACAACATTGTGTACCAACTTATTTTGTGAATCCCTATCATTCATCGGAGCATAGTTATGAGAACTTTGTTAATTTCTTCGACTTGGTCTTTGGCTTGTGGGTAATAGGGCATTGAGTTTTCATGGTGAAGACCCAACTTTTCAGTAAGTTCGGACATCATGAAGTTTCTAGAGTGGCTACCGTTATCAGTGACGATAGCCTGGGGAACACCAAAACGAGCTATGATGTGATTAAAAAAGAATAATTTTGATATCTTTCCAGTGTTGTCAAATGTCGGCATCGCCTCGGCCCATTTCGTAAAGTAATCTACGGCTACAATAATGTATCCATGCCCCCCGGCCGAGTGGGGGTGACATGTCATGAAATCGATGCCCCATTTCGCAAAGGGACCAACGGAGACCACAGGGTGAAGAGGAGCGGAATGTGACCGTATCTTTTGATTATAGCTCTAGCAAGCATGGCATTTTTGAACGGCAATTATGCAGTCGTTAAATAAATAAGGCCAAAAATACACTACTCGTAAGATCTTCTAGGCAGTAGCATACCCAGACATATGACCACCACAGGCTCTAGAATGGCAGTCATTCAGAGATTTCTTGGCTTCGTCGAACGTTAGGCAGCGTTGAAAAACTGAGTCAATCCCTCGATGATAAAGAGTATCCCCGAGGATAATATATTGACGGGCTTGGTAGCGTATTCGACGTCGGTCAGTACTAGACAAAGTTGGCCGAAAAGTCTGGGTTTGGATATATATGATGATATCGCCATACCAAATATCATCAGAGCTGATGAGGAAAAGGAATTCATTGGATAATGAATCAGCTGCTACATTTTCCGTTTCAGAATAGGGAAAGTCACATATCAACTCAGCAAACACTAAGGACTTCTTGGACTTGGCGCGTTCGAATTCCAAGTCAAACTCCTAGAATATCACAATCCATTTGGAGTATTTTCCCCCTAGCAATTGACGTGTGAAAATGTGTTTCATAGGCTTACAGTTAGAAATCATTGTAGTCTTGCGAGAGAGGATATAGTGTCGGAAGCATTAGACGGCTTGGACGGCTGCCAAGGCCAGTTTTTCAACATGTAGATACTTGGTTTCGGTAGGCGTTAGACTTCGACTCAAGTAATAGATAACATGTTCGTCGTTAGCATCATCCTCTTGGACAAGAACCATACCAATGGTGTAATCCGAGGCTGCAAGGTAAAGGAAATAATCACGACTGTAATCGGGGGGAAAAAGAAGCAGAGCACATGTTAGGGACAATTTCAAAGTTTCGAAAGCATTGTTTGCAATGGTATCCCATACGAACTCAGACCCCTTTTTTAGGAGCTGTGTAAATCCACGAGTTATCTCGGCGTAGTTTGGGATAAAATGACGAAGAAAGTTTTCTTTCCCCTGCAAAATTTGTAACTGGAAAAGTGTAGAAGGAGGAGGGAGATTAAGGATGGCCTCAACCTTTAAAGGATCTACTCTGATCCCTTAACGCAAAACAATAAAGCCTAGAATTCGGTCGGATTCCACGTAGAAAACACACTTGTGAGGATTCAAACATATACATTAAAACTGACAGCGGACGAAAATGGCTCGGAGGTGGGTTGGATGATCGACTCAGCGTATTGAGTGAGCGGGTAAATCATCCAGATATGGTTGCACGATGTTCTTGATATCATGGAAAGCATAAGACATAGCATGTTGAAAAGTTGTGCCAGCATTCTTGAGACCGAAGGGGAGTTTCCGATAGGCAAAAGTGCCCCAAGGACAAATAAAAGCAGTCTTATGTTGATCCTCGGGAACAATGTTAATTTAATTATACCTGGAGAAACCATCCATCAGAGAGAAGATTTCACTTCCGGTGCAGTCATCGACAATCTGATCGACGAAGGGGGTAGGAAAGTTGTCTTTGGGACAAGCTTTGTTGATATCCCTATAATCAATGCATACACGGATTGTGCCTTGTTTCTTGTCGATCGGGACAAGATTGGAAACCCAGTCAGTGAAGGCCACTGAGTAAATAAAGCCAACTTTGAGAAGTTTCTCGACTTTGAGCTTGATAGCAGCCGTTTTACGTGGGTGAACTGGACGAAGGCGTTGCCGGACGGGTTTAGCATTGGGGTATGTCTTGATATCATGTATCACAATGTCGGGGTCGATACCCGACATTTCTTCGTAGCTCCAGGCGAAGATGTCATGAAATTCTTTGAAAATGGGACGTCTAGGTGACGATTTCGTCAGGGGAACACGAAGCTCCGATATGGACATTTTCGACAATCCCAGGTTTGATGGATATGTCGAGGGGAATAGTGGGAGAGATTGCTAAAGTTCCCTTCGGAAAACACATCGTGTGTGGACTCGGGAATAGTTGAGATGATGAAATGGTCGACGGGGTTGAGATTTGTTGGTAGTTCTCAATGGTATGTTGCTTCAGGAAGAGGATGGAATGATGATGTCCATCGCCCCAAGGGGTGTCCTCCATGACAAACATGATCATCTCATCGGTGGGAAAAATGACATGGAAGGGATCTAGAGATAACTCACCAATAGAGGGGGTAGAAGGGGTTGTCGATTGAATAGCCTGATAGGCAGATTCGACCGGACTTAATGGCATTGCGTCGCCGTAACAAAGATGATCTGTAGGGTCAGGTACCATCCATGGGTCATGAGACGCAGGAATTATGTGAATCGAGGTAGAGATCATGTTGATTGAAGCAACGGACGAGCGTGGAACATCGGGTGGTGGAATGGGGAAAGTACCCATTAACGAAGAGTCTTTGAGAAGGCCTACACCAACGTTTTCATAACCCGGTGGGGTTTTAGCGATGAACGGTACATTTCTAGTACGGGTATCGGAGTTAAAGAAGGCTAATTGGTCGACAGTGACTACCTTCCTTGATGTGGGAAACGTACCACATGAAAAAGGGTCGACACAACTGCATGCATGGAATCGATCCAGCTGTGGCCAAGCAGAAGATTGTAATCAAGGGGAGCATCAAAGACTTCCACTTCGACTTGGACCATTTTTCCTTCTAACGTGATGGGAAATGAAGGAAGGACACCATAGGGATTAAAACCGGAGCCATTTAAGGCTTTGAGAGTGTTCTAAGATTCATTCAAAGAGGGAGAGTCAATGGCTTTCCAGCAAGTAACAGACATGACACACGTCGAGGCACCCTCGTCGATAACGGTTCGGCAAATGTTTTTGTCAGAGACAATCACTTGGATCTGGAACGCGAGTTGAGGGGGTAACCTTGGAATTTGATCTTCCAAGTCAAAAATTATTAAATTTGTATCCATCGAGTCGATTCCACCAATATATTTCAACAGTGCCTTCCATTGTGTGGGACAACTTTGAAGGACTTCAAGGGCTGACATCGCAGAAGGTGCTTGGGCCAGATCTTCAACAATGTTGTAGTTTTGGGCAGCACGAGCATGAGGATTGAAAGTCGATTTCCGAACGACGCCCTTTGGGGGGGGTCAAAGAACTATGTCGAAGCTCAGTCGTTCAAGATGAAGAGGACCGTTGGTAGGTGGAGTCGCGGGAGAGGGTTGTACCAATGAAGGAGGTAGGTCATCAACCTTCTCTTTAGAGGGAGAATAATCTTTGGCTCGAGTGGTAAGTGCAATGTCGTTCTACTTTGAATTGCCAGTACACATCAATACATAGGATGTAGTAGAAGGTGAGGGTTGGTCATGAATGACCAATTGAGCCTGTTGTTGAGACGGGAATGGTTGGGACAAAATGGCCAGAGCAGGTGGTTTTGGGGCTCCTTGAAGGAACTTAGTGACCTCGGCATGTCGTGGACAATCCTTTGTGTAGTGATCATCACCACAGATAAGACAAGGGTATCGAGGTTTGCGCTTATCCTTATTGTCAACAGGTGGAGTTTTGGTTCGCTCTGTTTGAGAAGTATTTTTGTCCTCCTTATTCTTACCCCTTCCCTTTTTGGATTTGTTTTTACCGGCTGGGGTAGATTGAACTGCATTGACCTCAGAAGTCTTGCCGGTGGGAGGGGCAGGAGACGGAGCATTTTGAACATTAGAAGAAGAAGGTTTGGGGTTGGTGCTTGAAGCGGAATGTGGTTGGGCCTGGAAAGTGCCAATCACACTATCGACTGCATGAGAAGTAGCTGGAGTAGTTGAAGTGGTGGAAGTGGAAGGATAAGGTGCGTCAGGTAGTAAGTCGTAAAGGGTACCCGTTTGTGATTAAACGAGGTCAAGATATTGAGCACGACTTATGGCCTACTCTTCCGTGACTACTCCACTCATGGCGATGTCACGACCAATGTCATTCACAAATGATTTTGTGAACCACTCTGCCAGCAACTGATCGGGGAGTTCAAGTTTGATGAGATGTCGTCTCCGTCGCCACTCATGAATGTGATTGGATATATGAGTGGCTTTTTTTTGTTTGAAAGAACTCAAAATCTCGATCCCCGTTTCATAACGGATCGGTAACTGGTAGTGTGTGAGGAAGGCCATAGCTAGGGTGTTGAAGTCAGCAAAAAAACCTCGTGGTAATTCTATATACCACTTCGCAGCAGAACATGTGAGGGTCCGTTGAAAAAGACGTAAACGAATAGAGTCATCCATCAACGAGTTGGATAAGCACCAGAGGTGAAAAGTCATGACGTGATTGTTCGGGTCCTCTCCCGCTTTGCCGTCGAATTTAGGGATGTCCGATAGTAGCTTGGCTGGTATAGCGGGCCATTGGGGAGAGTGACGAATTGGATCATTTAAAATCCTTGACAAGTCTGGGAGATCCAAACTGGCCAAAAAGGGTAACTGTCGATTCACATGCGGGTACTGGTGGCTTTGGGGAGGAAGCCCCGTCGGCAAACCAGTAGGACCATAAGCAGTCTGCATATAATGTGAAGACCCAGGCAGATTCGGTGGTGGTTGTAAAGGATAGTAGCTCATGGGATTGTATCCTTGAACAGGGACGTGAGTTTGAGCATTCGATCCCCAAATAGGATTGGACATACCTGAATATGGTTGGCCTATACTAGGGGGTATCACGGATGCAGCTGGAAGTTGTTTCCCCCCAGTCGATTGAGGAATATGTTGTATCAGAGGATTCCAATACTGGGCCAAAGATGGAGGTATGTTTTATCCATAGGGTGGGATCGGCAGGGTTTGTCCTCCAATCGGGGGTTGAGTTCCAATTGGGGGCAGTGTTCCAATTGGGATTTGTGTTCCAATAGGAATTTGCCTGCCAATGGGGGGGTTGAGTCAAACCTCCTTGGTGAAATTGTCCACCAACGAGAATCTGGTAATTTGGTGTGAATGACGGAATAGTGCCACTAGGATTAAGACTTCCAGTGGAGGACGAGAAAGGTCCTCCAAAAGGAGGTTGGGGGAGTGTCGAAATAAAACCGGGAAGAGAGTGGCCAGGAGAAGGGGGAGCACCAGGAGTATCGGATGGAGTTTGTGTAGGAGTGGGAATGGAAGCATTCAACGCACGGTATCCAGGTGGTAGTGTCGGGGTGACACTGGGCGTGAGCAGTGTGTCGATGGGGTCTTGACTAACCGCGGTAATCCCGGTGTGAATACTCATAGTATCTGTGTAATGGGCCATTTCTATAGGGATGGTCAAAATGTGGTCAGATCATAGGACGTCCGTACCAGGAAAATAATAGGCAGTAGTAAATGTTATTGTGTCTGGGTTAGAGGTTTCGGAGAGCACAGGTGAGATGGTGATTTCAACACCTGATCATGCACCAAAAAGGTCCCGTCTAAAAATGCCCGTAGACCAAAAAGGATCTTGGCCCTCGATTCCTGGAAAGGGTCCAATAGGTGATCCAGAAGACACAACAACTAAGTGTTTGAAATAATTCTCACATAATCTGTCTCTCAAAATCAAGGTGAAGTCGAAAGTCCTCTCGAGTATTGGTAATTCGTAAATGTTCGAGAGAGTCGGTTCATTTCACTCGTGGCGTGGTAATGTCTTGGACTTCACTCTGTTGAGGAGGGCCCTCAGGTGAGCTTGTAGGCAGGGGTTGAGAACCTTCCATATGCTCTGGAGATAAACCTTGCATTCTACGTGAACGACGTGGGGGATCTATTGTGAACGAGTTACAAACTCACGAAGAAAATCGTATGGTCAACGTGGGTAGACAAACAGCACACGCTAGTAAACAAAATCTAGGAAACAATACCAAGCAAACAAGACCTTCTAATTCCGAAGTCACTAGTTGGTGATGAAATCCAACGTCGCAATAACGAGACGAGAAGGGGCTGGGCTAGGGTGGAAAAGATACGCTAATGACCTTCTTAACGAACTTACACCCTGGTGCAATCTCCCACACATAATCGTGAGTATACCCTCCAAGGAGCCTGAGTGAGTTTGGTCAACGTCAATTCCAAGTACCGTGAAGACTTGCCCCTTCAAAGTCACCTTGTGTAAGACCCTAGAAAGATAGGCCGCTAAGGTCACCACCGACAATAATAAAGCCCGGGGGGACAGTCGACAATCCGATCCACACGCAAGGGCAAGGTATCTAGCCCGAAATCAACTCAAGAGGCTTCCACTCATCATTGTGGGTATACCTCCAAGTGACCCCCGTGATACGTGCAATCTCTACACCGATATCAACAAAGCAGGGTGAGTAACTCTGTCAATATCAATGCGACCTCGTGTTTAACCCTTGTGTGAGAAGGGCTTCCCAGGACAAAATGTTGTAAATGGAATTTGACACTCCTTAACACAATATGTTATTGTGTATTTTGTGCTTTGGAGAGTGTATCTCTCTACCTATTCCAAAGCGCTAGCCTAGCTAAATGTTGGTATAATAGAGCCCTAGAAAAGAGTTACTAGTTAAATTTTACAATTGCGCAATGTTATTAAGGGATGTTGTTACTCAAAGGAAGTGAAGATGAAACTGATGTTGTATGAGACTCTGACCCAACGATGCATAGATAGGAATGAAATATATCAATTTTTGTTCAATGAATCCTATGTACGGGAGGGAAAGAGAAGTTTTCTGGACCAATCTTAAACTACAATATACAATTCCTTTAAAATGCAATTGCAAAGAATCACGCAAAGACAACAATTCTCTATTGTTTCTTTTTCAATAATTTCAACAATTGATTTTCAATATTTTCGAAGACGAAAATGCTTTTGAAAGAAAAACGTTTTTCATGTAAATTCTAACCTTGTACAATATCTACTGCAAATTGATATTTAGAAAAGAACAGAAAAGATACAATGGCAAATACAAACATTACACAGAGATTTTTCACCTGGAAACCCAAA
>JZKD02S1673016.1:868141-879946 GCA_000966675.3 Picea glauca | reverse complement strand
TATATCTTAAAGAATGATGTATAAGATATTATTCAGGGACCAGAAGGGAAGTATGTGGTAACTTCCAAGTGGATCTATAAGATCAAGCATGCAACTGATGGAAGTATCGAGAAATACAAAACAAGATCTCTAGCTAGAGGTTTCTCACAAACAGAGGGAGTTGTCTATGATGAGACACTTGATCCAGTAAACCCGATACACTTCCATCCGTACTATCATCCATGAGTTGGAAACTATATCATATAGATAGATTCTTGATGAGTTTGGATTTCAACAAGATTGTTGTTGATCCAAACCTATATTATTACAATGTTGGTGATGAGAGCCTAATTTTGATGACTTATTTAGAAAGCCTTGTTGTTGGATACAAGTAATCCTTGACTTTTGAATTCAAGATGAAAAATCTGAGTATGATGCACTACTCCTTGGGACAAGAAGTGTGACAGAGGACCGATGAGATTTTCATGAGTCAAGGAAAATATACAGTAAAGATGCTAAAGAAAGTCAAGTATGAAAGAATGCAAAATCCAAAGTGACAAATTTAAAAGGAGAATATTGATGATGATTCAGACGAGACTAATCCACATTGGATCAACGATGTATCTGGTTAACACTAGACTTGATTCATGCCATGCAGTTAAAGTTCTTAGTCATTTCATGAGTCAACCGAGACAGACTCACTAGACAACAACAAAACATGAGGTGCAGTTGGATATAGCCTGAGATATGCCTCCAAAAGTGAACTTGAGTTTGCAGGATATGTTGATTCAAATTGAGCAAAAAATACAGTGGACCAGAAGAGCACATCCGGTTGATGTTCTACCATGAAGTTTTACATGGTTTCCTAATGCAGCAGGTAATGAAAATCTCAGTGGCCTTGAATACCACAGAAGCAGAGTATGTACCATTGAGTGTGCAAAGCAGTATGGCTTCACAAGATTTTGACAGACTTACTTGATCATTAGATGAATCCTATGATGATAACCAAGAGTCGTTTATAAATCTCCTTGAGAACCCAATGTTTCCTGATGGATTGAAACACGATGAGATGAAATATTCTTATATCAGAGATATGATGCAGAAAAAAAATTGTACACATGAGCAGATTGGAGACATCTTCACCAAACTAATTTGGTGAAGAATGCCTTTCTAGTTGAGAGGGAGTATTGATGACTCCATCCAAGAAAAAATTCAGAGTACGTCCATATGAGACTTGGCATGATGAAGAATGCCTCCCTAGCTGAGAGGGAGTGTTGATGATTGCAACTATGTGAGACATTCTCCAGCTTACAAACCTGTGAGTTGCGGATCATTGCAGCTATGTGAGTCTTTCTCCAGCTTACAAACCTGAGAGAAAGCCCCTAAGAAGGGTATGTGGTTCCTACCTGACACAGAGTTGGAACGTAGAGATGACCTCCTCCATTCAGAGAGTTGAGAAGAAATCCATATCATTATCCAGTGGGAAAGGTGATTTGTTGAGTTAGACGTGCTTGTGGCTGAGCACGAGGTGAACGTGTGAAATCCCAAAGTGTTGGGTGCATCATCATGTGAACATAAATGAAGATGATGTATTAGCCTCCTCTGAGAAATAGAGTTGACGAGAAACTCTAGATGACTCTCATGTGTGAGATAGTGGGAAAGAAGATCTGTAGAGTGGACGTGTCTGAGGACGAGCACAAGTGAACGTGTGAAGATCTGGTTCTTCTTTGTAATGCAGTGAGCAAAAGATATGGACATCCCTATGGATGTGCCCCTAGTGGATGAGCACTAGTGGGTGTATCAGATCATTTGCTATATTGTCCAAGAGTTAGACTTGCCTATAACCCTAATTGTAATGTAAAGGGTACAGGTCGACCCCACCTTAATGTGACCGATAATTAATGTAAAAGATAATTAATCTGGTTAATATTAATTATATTATAAGTTAGTGAGGTCGGCCATGTTGTGTCAATAGACACTTATGTTGACAAGTTCATGTTAGTATAAGTAAAGGTAAATTCCCCATTGAGGAAACATATCATTCAAGTGAGTTTGGAAATTTCAACAAGTACACCTTCTTGGGAAAAGTGCGCACCTCTCTTGGGTGCTAGTCTTCTAGGGTTTGAGAACCTTCTTGTGTGCTAGGTTTTATCTTGGTGGTGAAGGTCTTTCTCTTGAGGATTATAGCAAAGGATCTGGTTGGGTTTTCTTCCCTTGTTGAGAAGGGTTTCCCAGGATACTTCATGTGTTCTATTGCATGGTGCTTCTTCTTGTGATCTTGGTTGCTGCAACATTTATGGTTAAATGCTAAAAATGGAATGAACTTCATGTTTAACCTTAAATATCGAAAATTCAACATGGTATAAGAGCATAGGTCTTGAAATAATCCATTGCAAAAGCATCCACCAAGTCTCAGCTCGCATTTTGCAGAACCGTATGACCCTTCTAGGGTTTCCATAAAATTTCATACGACCATCCTTTCAGTGGTGATCAAACCCTTAATACTTGGACACTAGGGCTACTTTTGGCATAGAAGAGTACGACTTCCTCCAGCGCATCTGCAGAATCTCTCAAAGTGAAATTCTGAGCATTTTGAAATTTTGGCCCTAGGGTTTCGCTATTTTCTACAGAAATTTCAAAATTAGGGCAACTCGTTGAAGGAGCTCTTCAGCTCACCACTGTTCTCATATATTTCAAAGGCTTATTGTTGGCATTCATAGGTCCAAAAAAACCTAAAAGTGATAGCCTAGCCTAGCTGTTAGGTTTTCTAGCCTAGTTGACAATGGTTTGTGAAGAAACTAAAATTATGATGAATATACCTATGATGGAAGACAATCTTGAAGGATCAAGCAACTTCAAGTTCCTGGAAGAAAATAATTCAGAGGAAGACTTATTGTGGGTAATACAAAAAGGTGACACTATGACTACCCTCTTCATGAAGATGTCAAGAGGACAAAAACCAGCTAGGTGCCATTGGAGAAATCATATCGACACCCTCAGGTATGCACTTGTATATATATTATTTGTATCATTATCATGAGAGAAATTGCAGGATCCTTCTTGTTGAAGCCACTGGTCCAGAAGGATTTAAGTGCATTCAAGAAGAACAACACAGTGGAAGTGAAGACCCCAGGTTTGATTTTTATATTTGTCATTCCTCTAACCTATATTTCTAAAAGTTTGCTACATTACAAGTAGGTGTTGTAGTTGTGACAACAATCCTTAATTTGTTTTGATTCTAGAGATGTACTCATTATTCTTCCTTATGAGATATTCTTGTTCTGGTTCCTCTTGTTTTCTTGTTCCAGACAGGTTAACAATAAAGGAAGATGTTTATCCTTCATAGGGAGACACTTAACTCATAGGTAGTCAAAACGATTTAAAGAAAGAGGAAGAATAGAACCATCATTGAGACAACCAATGCAATAATACATGATCAGAATATTTCTAGGATTCCATGGGCAAAAGTATGCATGACACAGTATATGTTCAGAACAAGAGTCTTCACCGGACTTTGAAAAACATAACTCCTGAAGAAGTCTTCACGGGAATGAAGCCTGATATTGAACACTTCAGGTTATTTGGGTGCCCAGTGTATTTTCATGTACCCAAAGAGAAAAAGTCCAAGCTAGATCCTTTAGAAAGAACGGATAGAGTGAATCATCAAAGACATCCTGAGTCAAAGACAGATTGAGACAAGCAGAGACGTTGTCCTTGAAGAAGAGATAATCTTTCAAAGATCTAGAGAACCTCAGATGGAGATTAACAGTAAGACAATACCTTCTCCTCCTTCAACAGTTCAGAGGGAGACAAACATTATTCCAGTTCATCCAGTTTCTCCAGTTGATATATTCAGAGATATTGCAGTAGGGCATAAAAGGCCTACCCAGACTCACTCTGCAAGAGGCAGAAAAACATACAAGCCTCTCAAGGCACATCCCGGGAAAGCAAAAGAGATTTTCGAACTATCCTACAGGCATGAGCCACTTCATTGATCTTGAGCCTCCTTGCCTTTGAGAAGCAACAGGAGAACATGTAACACAAGATGCCATAACAGAAGAATACCAGTATATCTTAAAGAATGATGTATAAGATATTATTTTGGGACCACAAGGGAAGTCGGTGGTAACTTCCAAGTGGATCTATAGGATCAACCATGCAACTGAAGGATGTATCGAGAAATACAAAATGAGATCTATAGCCAGAGGTTTCTCACAAACAGAGGGAGTTGTCTATGATGAGACACTTGATCCAGTAAACCCAATACACTTCCATCCGTACTACCATCCATTAGTTGGAAACTATATCATATAGATAGATTCTTGATGAGTTTGGATTTCAGCAAGATTGTTGCTAATCCAAACCTATATTATTATTATTACAATGTTGGTGATAAGAGCTTAATATTGAAGACTTATTCAGAAAGCCTTATTGTTGGATACAAGTAATCCTTGACTTTTGAATTCGAGATGAAGAATCTGAGTATGATGCACTACTCCTTGGGACAAGAAGTATGACAGAGGACCGAGGAGATTTTCCCGAGTCAAGGAAAATATACAGTGAAGATGCTAAAGAAAGTCAAGTATCACAGAATGCAAAATCCACAGTGATAAATTTAAAAGGAGAAGATTGATGATGATTCAGATGAGAATAATCCACATAGGATAATTGATGTATTTGGTTAACACTAGACTTGATTCATGCCATGCAGTGAAAGTGCTTAGTCATTTCATGAGTCAACCGAGACAGACTCACTAGACAACAACAAAACATGAGGTGCAGTTGGATATAGCCTGAGATATGCCTCCATAAGTGAACTTGAGTTTGCAAGATATGCTGATTCAAATTGAGCAGAAAATATAGTGAACCAGAAGAGCACATCCAGTTGATTTTCTACAATGAAGTTTACCATGGTTTCCTAATGCAGCAGGTAACGAAAATCTCAGTGGCCTTCAATACCACAGAAGTAGAGTATGTACGATTGAGTGCGCAAAGTAGTATGGCTTCACAAGCTTTTGACAGACTTACTTGATCATTAGATAAATCCTATGATGATAACCAAGAGTCGTTTATAAATCTCCTTGAGAACCCAGTGTTTCCTGATGGATCGAAACACGATGAGATGAAATATTCTTATATCACAGATATGATGCAGAAAAAAAATTGTACACATGAGCAGATTGCAGACATCTTCACCAAACTAATTTGGTGAAGAATGCCTTCCTAGTTGAGAGGGAGTATTGATGACTCTAGCCAAGACAAAATTCAGAGTACATTCGTATGAGACTTGGCATGATGAAGAATGCCTCCCTAGTTGAGAGGGAATGTTGATGATTGCAACTATGTGAGACATTCTCCAGCTTACAAACCCGTGAGATGTGGATCATTGCAACTATGTGAGTCTTTCTCAAGCTTACAAACTTGAGAGAAAGCCCCTAAGACGGGTATGTGGTTCCTACCTGAGACAGAGCTGGAATGTAGAGATGGCCTCCTCCATTCAAAGAGTTGAGAAGAACTCCATATGATTATCCAGTGGGAAAGGCGATCTGTTGAGTTAGATGTGCTTGTGGTTGAGCACAAGGTGAACGTGTGAAATCCCAAAGTGTTGGGTGCATTGTCATGTGAACATAAATGAATATGATGTATTAGCCTCCTCTGAGCAACAGAGTTGCTGAGAAACTCCAGATGACTCTCTTGTGTGAGACAATGGGAAAGAATATCTGTAGAGTGGACGTGTCTGTGGACGAGCACAGGTGAACGTGTGAAGATCTGGTTCTTCTGTGTAATGAAGTGAGCTAGAGATATGGATATCCCTATGGATGTGACCCTAGTGGATGAGCACTAGTGGGTGTATCAGATCCTTTTCTATATTTTCCAAGAGTCAGACCTGCCTGTAACCCTAATTGTAATGTAAAGGGTACAGGTCGACCCCACCTTAATGTGACTGGTAATTAATGTAAAAGATAATTAATCTGGTTAATATTAATTATATTATAATCTAGTGAGGTCGGCCATGTTGTGCCAATAGACACTTCTGTTGAGAGGTTCATGTTAGTATAAGTAAAGGTAAATTCCCCATTGAGGAAACATATCCTTCAAGTGAGTTTGGAAATTTCAGCCAGAACACCTTCTTGGGAAACGTGTGCACCTCTCTTGGGTGCTAGTCTTCTAGGGTTTGAGAATCCTCTTGTGTGCTAGGTTTTATCTTGGTGGTGAAGTTATTTCTCTTGAGGATTATAGCTAAGGATTTGGCTAGGTTTTCTTCCCTTGTTGAGCAGGGTTTCCCAAGATACTTCTTGTGTTCTTGTGCATGGTACGTCTTCTTGTGATCTTGGTTGCTGCAACATTTATGGTTACGGTTAAATGCTAAAAATGGAATGAACTTCATGTTTAACCTTAACTATTGAAAATTCAACATGGTATCAGAGCGTAGGTCTTGAAAGAACCCATTTCACAAGCATCCACCAAGTCTCAACTCACATTTTGTAGAACCATATGACCCTTTTAGGGTTTCCATAAAATTTTATATGACCCTCCTTTTAGTGTTGATCCAACCCTTAATACTTGGATGTTGGGGATAATTTTGGCATAGAAGAGTACGGCCTCATCCAACACATCTCCAGAAGCTCTCAAAGTGAAATTCCGAGCATTTTGAAATTTTGGCCCTAGGGTTTCGCTATTTTCTACAGAGATTTTAGAACTAGGGTTTCTGCAACTCATTGAAGGAGCTCTTCAGCTCACCAGTGTTCTCCTATATTTAAAAGGATTATTGTTGGCATTCATAGGTCCAACAAAACCTAAAAGTCCTAGCCTAGACTAGCCATTAGGTTTTCTATCCCAATTGACAAGGGTTTGTGAAGAAACTAAAATTATGATGAACATACCTATGATGGAAGACAAGCTTGAAGGATCAAACAACTTCAAGTTCCTGGAAGAAAATAATTCAGAGGAAGACTTATTATGGGTAATACAAGAAAGTGACACTATGACTACCCTCTTCATGAAGATGTCAAGAGGACAGAAACCAGCTAGGTGCCATTGGAGAAATCATATCAGCACCCTCAGGTATGCACTTGTATATATATTATTTCTATCATTATCATGAGAGAAATTGTAGGATCCTTCTTGTTGAAGCCATGGATCCAGAAGGATCTAAGTGCATTCAATAAGAACAACACATTGGAAGTGAAGACCCCATGTTTGATTTGTCATTCCTCTAACCTATATTTCTAAAAGTTTGTTACATTACAAGTAGGTGTTGTAGTTGTGACAACAATCCTTAATTTGTTTTGATTCTAGAAATGTACTCATTATTCTCCTTTAGAAGATATTCTTGCTCTGGTTCCTCTTGTTTTCTTGTTCCAGATAGGTTAACACCAAAGGAAGATGTTTATCCTTCAGAGGGAGCCACTTGACTCAGCGGGAGTCAAAACTATTTAAAGACTATTTAAAGAAAGAGGAGAATAGAACCATTATTGAGACAACCAATGCAATAATGCATGATCAGAATATTTCTAGGAATCCATGGGCAGAAGCATGCATGACACAATATATGTTCAGAACAAGAGTCTTCACCAGACTTTAAAAAACATAACTCCCAAAGAAGTCTTCATCGTAATGAAGCCTGAGATTAAACACTTTAGGTTATTTGGGTGCCCAGTGTATTTTCATGTACCCAAAAAGAAAAATTCCAAGCTAGATCCTTTAGAAAGAAAGGATTTATTGAATCGTCAAAGACATCCCTGGTCAAAGACAAATTGAGACAAGCAGAGATGTTTTCCTCGAAGAAGAGATAGCCTTTCAAATATCCAGAGAATCTCAGATGGAGATTGACAGTAAGACAATACCTTCTCCTCCTTCAATAGTTCAGAGGGAGATACACAATATTCTAGTTCATCCAGTTTCCCTAGTTGTTATATTCAGAGATATTGCAGTAGGGCATAAAAGGCCTACCTAGACTCACTCTGCAATAGCCAAAGAAACATACAAGCCTCTCAAGGCACATCCTGAGAAAGCAAAGAGATTTTCAGACTATCCTTCAGACACGAGCCACTTCATTGATGTTGAGCCTCCTTGTCTTAGAGAAGCAACATGAGATCAGGTATGGCAAGATGCCATAGCAGAAGAATACCAATATATCTTAAAGAATGATGTATAAGATATTATTCAGGGACCAAAAGGGAAGTCTGTGGTTACTTCCAAATGGATCTATAAGACCAAGCATGCAGCCGATGGAAGTATCGAGAAATACAAAACGATATCTATAGCCAGAGGTTTCTCACAAACAGAGGGACTTGTCTATGATGAGAAAATTGATCCAATAAACCTGATACACTTCCATCTATACTACCATCCATGAGTTGGAAACTATATCAGATAGATAGATTCTTGATGAGTTTGGATTTCAGCGAGACTGTTGATGATCCAAACCTATATTATTACAGTGTTGGTGATGAGAGCCTAATTTTGATGACTTATTCAGAAAGCCTTGTTGTTGGATACAATTAATCCTTGACTTTTGAATTTGAGATGAAGAATCTGAGTATGGTGCACTACTCCTTGGGACAAGTAGTATGATAAAGGACCGATGATATTTTCCCGAGTCAAGGAAAATATAGAGTAAAGATGCTAAAGAAAGTCAAGTATGACATAACGCAAAATCCACAGTGATAAATTTAAAAGGAGGATATTGATGATGATTCAGACGAGACAAATCCACATTAGATCACTGAGGTATCGGGTTAACACCAGACTTGATTCATCCCATGCAGTGAAAGTGCTTAGTCATTTCATGAGTCAACCGAGACAAACTCACTAGACAACAAAAAAACATGAGGCGCAGTTGGATATAGCCTGAGATATGCCTCCAGAAGTGAACTTAAGTTTGCAGGATATGCTTATTCAGATTGATCAAAAAATATAGTGGACCAGAAGAGCACATCCAGTTGATGTTCTACCATGAAGTTTTCCATGGTTTCCTAATGCAACAGGTAACACAAATCTTTGTGGCCTTGAATACCACATAAGCAGAGTATGTACCATTGAGTGTGCAAAGCAGTATGGCTTCACAAGATTTTGACAGACTTAATTGATCATTAGATGAATCCTATGATGATAACCAATAGTCATTTATAAAGCTCCTTGAGAACCCAGTGTTTCCTGATGGATCGAAACACGATGAGATGAAATATTCTTATATCAGAGATATGATGCAAAAAAAAAGTTGTACACATGCAATACCTTCCTACACATGAGAAGACTGTAGACATCTTCACCAAACAATTTGGTGAAGAATGCCTTCCTAGTTGAGAGGGAGTATTGATGACTCCAGCCAAGACAAAATTCAGAGTACATTCGTATGAGACTTGGAATGATGAAGAATGCCTCCCTAGCTGAGAGGGAGTGTTGATGATTGCAGCTATGTGAGACATTCTTTATCTTACAAACCTGTGAGATGTGGATCATTGCAACTATGTGAGACATTATTTATCTTACAAACCTGTGAGATGTGGATCATTGCAACTATGTGAGTCTTTATCCAACTTACAAACCTGAGAGAAATCCCCTAAGAAGGGTATGTGGTTCCTACCTGAGACAGAGCTGGAATGTAGATATTACCTCCTCCATTCAGAGAGTGGAGAAGAACTCCATATGATTATCTAGTGGGAAAGGAAATATGTTGAGTTAGACGTGCTTGTGGATGAACACAAGGTGAACATGTGAAATCCCAAAGTGTTGGGTGCATCGTCATGTGAACATAAATGAAGATGATTTATTAGCCTCCTCTGAGCAACAGAGTTGGCGAGAAACTCCAGCTGACTCTCTTGTTCGAGACCATGGGAAAGAAGATCTGTAGAGTGGACATGTCTATGGATGAGCACATGTGAACGTGTGAAGATCTGGTTCTTCTGTGTAATGCAGTGAGCTAGAGATATGGAAATCCCTATGGATGTGCCCCTAGTGGATGAGCACTAGTGGGTGTATCAGATCCTTTTCTATATTGTCCAAGAGTTAGACTTGCCTATAACCTTAATTGTAATGTAAAGGGTACAGGTCGAGCCCACCTTAATGTGACTGGTAATTAATGTAAAAGATAATTAATCTAGTTAATATTAATTATATTATAAGCTAGTGAGGTCGACCATGTTGTGCCAATAGACACTTTTGTTGAGAGGTTCATGTTAGTATAAGTAAAGGTAAATTCCCCATTGAAGAAACATATTCTTCAAGTGAGTTTGGAAATTTCAGCAAGTACACCTTCTTGGGAAAAGTGTGCACCTCTCTTGGGCGCTAGTCTTCTAGGGTTTGAGCACCCTCTTGTGTGCTAGGATTTATATTGGTGGTGAAGGTATTTCTCTTGAGGATTATAGCAAAGTATTTGGATGGGTTTTCTTCCCTTGTTGAGAAGGGTTTCCCATGATACTTCTTGTGTTCTTGTGCATGGTGCTTCTTCTTGTGATCTTGGTTGCTGCAACATTTATGGTTATGGTTAAATGCTAAAAATGGAATGAAATTCATGTTTAACCTTAAATATTGACAATTCAACATGGTATCAGAGCGTAGGTCTTAAAAGAACTCATTTCACAAGCATCCACCAAGTCTCAACTCACATTTTGCAGAATCGTACGACCCTTCTAGGGTTTCTAGAAAATTCCGTACGACCCTCCTTTCAGTGGTGATCCAACCCTTAATACTTGGACACTAGGGATAATTTTGGCATAGAAAAGTACGACCTCCTCCAACGCATCCCCAGAAGCTCTCAAAGTGAAATTCCAAGTATTTTGAAATTTTGGCCCTAGGGTTTCACTATTTTCGGCAGAAATTTCAGAACTAGGGTTTCTGCAACTCATTGAAGGAGCTCTTCAACTCACCAGTGTTCTCCTATATTTCAAAGGCTTATTGTTGGCATTCATAGGTCCAACAAAACCTAAACGCACTAGCCTAGCCTAGCCGTTAGGTTTTCTAGCCCAGTTGATAAGGGTTTGTGAAGAAACTAAAATTATGATGAACATACCTATGATGAAAGACAAGGTTGAAGGATCAATCAACTTCAAGTTCCTAGAAGAAAAGACTTAAGAGGAAGACTTATTGTGGGTAATACAAAAATGTGACACTATGACTACCCTCTTCATGAAGATGTCAAGAGGACAGAAACCAGATAGGTGCCATTGGAGAAATCATATCAGCACCCTCAGGTATGCACTTGTATATATATTATTTGTATCATTATCATGAGAGAAATTTCAGGATCCTTCTTGTTGAAGCCACAGATATAGAAGGATCTTAGTGCATTCAAGAAGAACAACACACTGGAAGTGAAGACCCCAGGTTTGATTGTTATATTTTTCATTCCTCTAACCTATATTTTTAAAAGTTTGCTACATTACAAAAAGGTGTTGTAGATGTGACACCAATCCTTAATTTATTTTGATTCTAGAGATGTACTCATTATTCTCCTTTAGGAGATATTCTTGTTCTGGTTCCTCTTGTTTTCTTTCTCTAGACAGATTAACAACAAAGGAAGATGTTTATCCTTCAGAGGGAGCCACTTGACTCAGAGGAAGTCAAAACTATTTGAAGAAAGGGGAAGAATAGAACCATCATTGAGACAACCAATGCAATAATGCATGATTAGAATATTTCTAGGATTACATGGGCATAAGCATGCATGACACAGTATATGTTCAGAACAAGAGTCATGTAAATTCTAACTTGTACAATATCTACTGCAAACTGATATTCATAAAAGAACAGAAAAGATACAATGGAAAATACAAACATTACACAGAGATTTTTCACCTGGAAACCCAAACTGGGAAAACCAAC
>JZKD02S1673016.1:786620-804843 GCA_000966675.3 Picea glauca | reverse complement strand
CTGTATTTCCTTGTTTGTTGGCAGGTTTCCGACCGACTGTTCCTTGTTCCCTACACACACTCAACAAAGTATTTCAGCTATCACTTTGTTCTAACTTCATACTTTGGGGGGCTCTTTGTTACACATTATTTTCGTCATCCCTATGATCGCTAATGATGTAAACCTTTCTGTAGTCTTCAGAGGGGTCAGTGGCCTGAGTTCCTAAAGAAAGAAGGGAGAATAACTTTTCCTGAGAAAAGAAGTTGCATTCTCCTTTGTAAAAACCCTATTAATGAGGATGTTCACAGGTTGCTATATAGGCAAAGTGCGAAAATGCCTGATTCTCGCAGGTTACACCATAGCTAGGTTGCGAGAGGTTCGCAGGTTGCTCTATAAGAAGGGTGAGAGAATGCTCATACGTGGGAAAAATGAGCATCTTCTCGATGCTTCTAGAAGGAGAAGCTTCCATGGTGAGGTGGCATTTGAATGGTTTGGATCTTATTCGCTTTCATGATTTAGTGGGATCATCCTAACCTCCTCACCTTGTCCTCTTCAACTTATAAAAGGAGAGGATCTCTCATGGAGAAAGTTATCTTTTGGGATTGGCTTGGATGAAATTAGCTTTTGAGCTTTTGATTTTGGAGCTTGGATTGGATTAAGCTTTGGAGATTGTTAGCTTGGCTAGATGAGCCATTTTGTCAAGATAGATTGTGAATATTATCATATCTATGCTCTTAGAATTCTTGGGGTGGAAGTGTGTGGGGAACAAAGGATAGTTGGAAGGGACCTTAGGACATCAAGGCCATGGTTGTAATATCTCTTTCACATTTAATATGATACAGTAATATGATTCTTTCCTATAAAGCTTGTTGTGTTTTATTGTATGATTCCTTGATCACATACATAGGTTTCTATTTAGTTTATGCTATTACTATTACTTTGGTTGGTTGCGTTCTTTTGCAGGTTCATCATTGTATGAGCGTTGGAACGGAGCTAGGATGGCGATGGCGAGAGGAAGTGGCATTTAAACAATATGTCACCTATCCCTCTTTAGTTAGTAAATTCAATATCTAAAACTTAAGGAAAGCGTCATGTTCTGGTGTGTTTTGTTCTAGATCTAGGTGGATCTAGGGAGATCAGTTAGTTTCCGCACCTACCGATTTATCCAATAACAAAATTGGCAACTCCACTGGGGAACAGATTATTTCCTAGTAAGTCTAGTTTCCCTTGCTTTGATTGCTTGTCTTCTGGTCTCTGAGTCTGTGGGAGATCCATCCAGACTCTTTGGATCTGAAAGTTTACTTAGACTCTTTGTCCTTTTTCCAAATTCCTTTTCATTACAAACATTCCCACACTTCACCTAGATACAGCCTGTGAAAACCCTTGATTTTTGCACCCTACTGTTCAGTCCAGTGCGACCTTCTCACACCCTACCTATGCCTAAATTGCGAAAATGCCTAATTTTCGCACTGCACCTCACTACTAGGCTGCAAACTTGTTTGTAATTTTTTTTGGATTGGGTGTTGTTACCTTTTGATGCCCAATTTTGCTTTGATCAGCTGGATTGAACTTTTGGAGCCTATATTGATTTGTTTACAATATGTTTGACATTTTTTGAGTTGCTTTTAGCCATCTTTGCTTTGTTTGGTTTTGAAGGATTAAGCCTTGCATTTGAAGTAGCGAAATTGCATGATTCTTAGCATATTTTGGTCTTAAATTCTGAAAAAGTTTCCCCTTCATGGGGCTATGAATTGCGCATTAGTGTACAGTCTCTTTTTCTCATTTTTTGAGAATCTTGATATTGATGAGTTTTAAAATTTTGGGACATTGTGCATATGGGAATGATAAATGTTTTCTTCGTCTCGTAGCATATATTTCATCGAAATGAAAAGATTGCATCTTCATCTCTTTGCATAACTTTCGATTCGGTCAAAACACCATATTGTCCACGCCATTTTCCTTTTGAGTAACAACAACCTTAAAAATAAAGCGCTTATAAAAATTGATTAGAAATTTTTATATTTTCTGGTAGCAAGCCTACATTAGATCAGTTGTAGGGCTTTGGGATAGGTGTGAAAGATAACTTTCCAAATCTGCAAACAAACATAGAATCTTGACTTAGGGAGCAGTGAAATCCACTTATTACATTTTTTCCTGGGAAGCCCTTCTAACACAAGGGTCAATCACGAGGTCACATTAATACCGGCAGAGTTACTCACCCTGCTTTGTTGGTATTGGTGTAGAGATTGCACATATTATGGGGGTCACTTGAGAGGTATACCCACAATGATGAGTGGAATCCTTTCAAGTTGATTTTGGGCTAGATACCCTGCCCTTGCATGTGGATCAGACTGTTGATTGTTTCCCTAGGCATCACTGTAGTGATTGGTAACCTTAGTGGCCTATCTCTTTAGGGTCTTTACACAAGGTGATTGTGGAGGGGCAAGTCTTCATGGTACCTGGAATCGACGTTGGCCAAACTCACTCGGGCTCCTTGGAGGGTATACCCACATTTATGTGTGGGAGCTTGCACCAGGGTGTATGTCCGTTAAGCAGGTCGTCAATGCAACTTTTCCACCCTCTCTATCTCAACCCCTTCTTACTTTATTCCCGCGACATTGGATTTCACCACCAACTAGTGTGCTCATTGTGAGAAGGTTTTGTTTGCTTGTTTGCTTACTAGATTTTTAACGTGTGTTGTTTGTTTTCCATAGTGGACTCTAGATTGGATATTTATTTTTATGGTGTCAGTTCTTAGAATGACCAATGAAGGAACTCCTTTTCTAGGAGAACCTTTTGTTTTTCCTTCTTATGGAAACATTTGTCCTCCTCACATCGCTACTTTGAGCCTCCCAGGTCTCACTATTGGATTTTTGGTGTGGTTGTTTTCCACTCAGGTAATCCCAAATGCAGTAAGTGCTTCGGTCGTAAGCACCCCCCCCAAGAGAATCAACTTCATGTTGATCCTTCACCGTCTTCACCAATAAGATCTTCTTCACCTTCTTCACTTGCAAGGTCTTCTTCCGTTTCATCTTCTTCGCTGAGTGAGAGCTTTGAAGCTAATAACCTGATGGGTAAGAAGAAGAAGAAATGAAAGAATAAGAAGAAGAAAAATAAACAAGGGTCAAAACCTCCAACCACTGTCAAACATGTTGGAAAACAACCAATTACTATTGATCATACTGGGAGTGTTGATGATGTCAAGATCACCCAAACAACCCATAAGCCAAAGTACCCTTGCAGGCTTTGTAAGGGTAGCCATCTTCTTAAGGATTTCTCTAGTCTACCCAAAGTTATAGAAGTATGGTCTACACACCTTGACCAACCCATGTCGTCAGCCTCTGAACAACATGTTGATGACCTCCCGTCAACTAGTCATGATACCGTTGCGTTGGACTATATTCAATGTACTGTTACATAGATCCACATTGTATGTCTGGTGGCTATGTGCAAATTTGAATCTTTAACCCATAGATCCACAGTGGATTTTTGGAGGCTATGTTCAGATTTGATTCATAATGGCATGGATCCATGGTGTATGTTTGGTGGCCATGTCCTTGTCTTACTTGACATGGATCTTTGTATGTCAACATTTATGCTTTGATTCATTTGTATTATGAGTATGGGAATGCCTACCTCAGTGATGATATATTATTGTACTGTATTTCCTTGTTTGTTGGCAGGTTTCTGACCGACTGTTCCTTGTTCCCTACACACACTCAAAAAAATATTTCAGCTATCACTTTGTTCTAATTTCATACTTTGGGGGGCTCTCTGTTACACATTATTTTCGTCATCCCTATGACCGTTAATGATGTAAACCTTTCTATAGTCTTCAGAGGGGTCAGTGGCCTAATTTCCCAAAGAAAGAAGGGAGAAGAACTTTTCCTGAGAAAAGAAGTTGCATTCTCCTTTGTAAAAACCCTATTAAAGAGGATGTTCGCAGGTTTCTATTTAGGAAAGGTGTGAAAATGCCTGATTCTCGCAGGTTGCACCATAGCTAGGTTTCGAGAGGTTCACAGGTTTCTCTATAAGTAGGTGCGAGAATGCTCATACATGGGAAAAACAAGCATCTTCTTGATGCTTCTTGAAGGAGAAAATTCCATGGTGAGGTGGCATCCACATAGTTTGGAGCTTACTCAGTTTCATGATTTAGTGGGATCATCCTAACCTCCTCACCTTATCCTCTTCAACTTATAAAAGGAGAGGATCTCTCATGGAGAAAGTTAGCTTTTGGGATTGGATTGGATGAAATTAACTTTTGAGCTTTTGATTTTGGAGCTTGGATTGGATTAAGCTTTGGAGATTGTTAGCTTGGCTAGATGAGCCATTTTATCAAGATAGATTGTGAATATTATCAGATCTATGCTCTTAGAATTCTTGGAGTGGAAGTGTGTGGGGAACGAAGGATAGTTGGAAGGGACCTTACCATATCAAGGCCATGGTTGTAATCTCTCTTTCACATTTAATATGATACAATAATATGATTATTTCCTATAAAGCTTGTTGTGTTTTATTGTATGATTCCTTGATTACATACATAGGTTTATATTGAGTTTATGCTATTACTATCACTTTGGTTGGTTGTGTTCTTTTGCAGGTTCATCATTGTATGAGTGTTGGAACAGAGCTAGGATGGCGATGGCGAGAGGAAGTGGCGTTTAAATGGTATGTCACCTATCCCTCTTTAGTTAGTAAATTCAATATCTAAAACTTAAGGAAAGCGTCATGTTCTGGTGTGTTTTGTTCTAGATCTAGTTGGATATAAGGAGATCAGTTAGTGTCCGCACCTACCAATTTATCCAATAACAAAGAGCCCTCTGTAGATTGGTATAATTGTGGATCCATGTTAGACCTTAGGGTTTTTTGTAAGTCTCAAGTCTGCTCATATACATAATTGCAAATGATTGTTGTAGGTCCGACAAAGAGGAGTCACAAAGTGAATTAGACCTTCCAAAGGTTTCCATCAATGAAATCATCGATTATTGTAAAGGATCGATGATCCCATTTGTTTAGTGAATGTGGCTAAGGTAACTTGTTGTAGGTATGTGCAGAAAATTGATAGTGAAAGCTACAACAATCGTTCGATTCATATTGGGATTGGAATATCATAGTCCAACCCAGGATAAGTTATGACCGTTGGATCGGGAGTTAGATTGTGTGCAAGCAGCTGGATCCACATTTAAAAGGAAAGGACAAACGTCCACCATCCGCTCACTTCATGATTAAGACACAACTATTAGATCATGTGCCAAGATCAAGAGTAAACAAAACCATTGATCGCCATCGAGGAAAAAATATCAAGGGCATAGGTTTATTCGCATGGAGAAGTAGCTCGTGATTTAATTTTAAGTTGGGATGCAAAATAATCCTAACCATTGACAAGTTTGGCTACGTGTTAATGTGAGATATTCTCACATTTCCTAGACTCGTTAAAGGTCAGTCTTATTGACTTCACGAGATAATCAAGACCGTCCATTGCCAATGAGTGATTAAAAGATGTCCGTCAATTTGGAAAGGAAGAAAAAGTGTTGATAACGCCATTTGTATTAGTGCTTGGTTTCAGGACCTTGGTCATATGTGATGTAGGTAAGTTCTAGGGCCCTTACCACGCTATAGTTAAAGAAATATATGGTTTAATCAGATCAAGTGATCTGATTAAGGAGATGGTTTGGTTTTGGGTCAAGTTTGATCTAATTAGAGTGTAGAGATCGCAAATGAAGGATAATTGATTCATTTCATGTGATCAATTCATGGACTCAAATTTAGTTAATACTATTGTTGCAAAGATTTAACTATGACGGATATGAGATGAGGAATGTTTGAATGTTGATCAAGTTTTATTAGGAGATCCTTGGACAATCTAGTTACAAACTTATAGAGCAACCATATTGAAGGGTTGTTTATACTATGGATATTTACCATTAAGGTCATCAATTTTGGTATCAGAGCAGAGAAATCTCTTTGGAGGTTGATTGTTATGGTGGATTATAAATTTACAGAGGCTGAGATTTTGGAGAAGAGAAAGAACACTAATGTTATTTTCAGATATTTAGGTTGTGAAACAGGTAGATGCATGAAGAATTGTAGAGTTGCAGAGGCAACATAGGTGAAATTAAGTTCACATCTAGAATCTGATTAGGAGTTCCAGCGAAAAGGAGGAATGTGATCATGGAGAAAGATCTATTAGGTAAAAATTGTAAATTTATTTAGTCTAAAATGTATTGTGGATGTAGGTAATAACAACATGGTACAACAAGGAAGTTGTAGAGTGAAATTTATTGCAGAGAAATGCTTGTGGAAAAGTCAATAAGTAAGTTGTTGAGAGATGAGAACAACATAGGTTCTCAAGAGGAGATGAAGTGAGCAGTTTGAATGCAGAAGCTAATCAAATTTAGAAGTTGATGAGAAAGAGTGCGCAAAAAAAGGTTCTGTTGTAGAGAACCAAGTGGATGCCAAGAGGATGACTTGGTATTGGTAACAAGAAGGAGACTTATTACAGGAAGATGAAGGAGGCTTGTTGCAACTGACAGGTGGGAAAGGAGAGTCCACAGAAGAAGGAAGAGAAGATGACTATTGATAGTCATGAAGGAAGCCACACCAAGATAAAGAGGAATGATGCCAAGACAAATGGCATAAAAGGGACGAGTCAAGAAGACTTTGACAGAGAGTTGGATGAGTTGAAAGAAAGACTTAGTATGATATAAAAGATGCTAGATAAAGGTGAGTAAGACAAATTGTATGGCTGGATACTGAGAAAGAAGAAGGTGAAATGGAAATTGTTGCAGTGGAGCTAAGACAAAGGATGTATGTCAAGTTGAAGAAGGAACTCATAGTAGCTGAGTATGGGATGCAATTTTTTTATTGCGAACCAGAGGAAGGAGATATCCTTGGAGAAGTATATGAAGAGAAAGAGAGACTACAGAAAGTACCATGAACTCTTCGCAGAGTTCATATCAACATGATGATGTGATGATAGAGGAATTGAATGAGGATAGTAACCCTCATGTTTTTTTATTTTAACCCATTGTATGTGATTGCAGAGGAAGAAACTAGACAACTAGTTGAGACTGTCATAAAGGCTGAAGAAATAGGAGATATGCTTTCTAAAGGCATAATAACACCACAAAATTTAAATTATGTTGATGATAGAGGAAGTCTGAAGAAATTCTCAAGACAAAGAGATAATAAGGATGAACATTTGTTTGAAACTGTTATAAAGATGGAGACAGATGGAGAAGTTCACTGGTGTGAACCTGAGCAAGAATTGATGCTCAAGGATGATGTATGAAGAATTAAGTTTTGATTTGTTGTTTTAATCAAATTCAAGAGCATAATTTGTAGGAAAGATTCCATAACTTAAGCATGGAACTAAGGAATGTGAGTTATTGGATACATGAGTATTCTCAAAGCCTCGAGAATAACCAAAGGTGTGGAGCTGAAAATTTAATGCAACCAATGGACAACAACAACAATAAACTACAACAAGGATATGCAACCCAAGGATATGTTTATGAAGACATAAATGGATTTAAGTAGATGAAGACAACATAAATTGATTTTGTTATTGAAGGGTTATGGGAGCTAATGATGAGGCAGTGCAGATGGAGAAGTTGCGTGGCAAAGGAGATGATCAATCAGAATTTGCATCTAATTGAAAGGAAACGAATGGACCAACAAATAGTAGTTGTACAACAACAACACGAGTGTAAGGCATTTGGACAACTACAAACTCAAGTTTGGGATCTAAGAGGAATTCATCAGCTTATGGAACACATGATAAGGAGATCATGAATGTTTTTGACCTCAGGAGTCTAATGACGAAGCAAATGAGCTTCCAAATCTAAGACCTAAGGAGAAGAACTAGGGGTCTCTCAAAGTTTACTAAGGGAGTCCGTTCCCTAATGAAATATTGTATTTATTGAGTTTATGTGCATGTATCTAGAAGAGTGAGATTGTTAAGGAGTATAATGGTTGGTTTCTAAATATTAATGTAATTAGTTGTGAGAGATTGGAATGTAATCGAGACTACCTAAATATGATAGAGCTCGAAGAGATAAGTTGAGTGATTTTAGGGTCCTTATGAGTAATTTTTGGATCTGAAGTCCGTGTTAGGGATTTGTTGAGTAGTTTGTGGATATGAGCTATGTTTAGCTTCAGACTATACTAATTATTTGATTGTATCTTGTAAGGCATCGAGAGGGCCATTAACAGGGAAGATCAAGCCACATAAAGGTGTCCAATTGAAGGAAGAATTAGGCCAAAGAGAGGGGAAAAGAGGCTTGCTGAATATGGTCCAGGATAAGAGGCATTGAAAGCCTTATGTAAAATTATGTACAAGTTATGTGCATTTGATGAATAGATTAAAGAAGAATCTTTGTTTTGAGCTTACAAGAAAGAATCCTTTGAGTCATTGAATGTGTTGATTAAGTGTGAAAGAGCCTTTGTAGATTGGTATAATTGTGGAATTGTGTGAGACCTTAGGTTTTGTTGTAAGTCTCAAGTCTGCTCACATAAATAATTGAAAATTATTTTTGCAGGTCCGAGAGGAGTCACAAAGTGAATTAGACCTTCCAAAGCTTGTCATCGATGAAATCATCGATCACTGTAAAGGATTTATGATCCCATTTGTTTAGAGAATGTGGATAAGGCAACTTGTTGCAAGTATGTATAGAAAAATGACAATGAAAGCTACATCAGTCATTCGATTCAGATTGGGATTAGAATCTCATCATCCAACCTAGGAGAACTTCATGATTAAGACACAACTATTAGATCAGGTGCCAAGATCAGGAGTAAACATAATTGTTGATCGCCATCGAGGAGAAAAGATCAAGGGTGAAGGTTTATTCACATGGAGAAGTAGCTCACGATTTAATTTTAAGTTGGGATGCGAAATGATACCAATTGTCAATGAGTTTGGCTACGTGTCAACGAGAGATATTATCACATTTCCCATACTCGTTAAAGATCATGCCTATTGAATTCACGAGATAACTGGGATCGTCCATTGTCAACGAGTGATTAAAACATGTCCGTTAATTTGGAAAGGCAAAAAAAGTGTTGATAATGCCATTTGCATTAGCGCTTGGTTTTGGGACCCCGATCATATGTGATGTAGGTAAGTTCTTGGTCCCTTACCGCACTATAGTTAAAAAACTATGTGGTTTAATTAGATCAAGTTATTTGATTAAGGAGATAGTATAGTTTTCGGTCAAGTTTGATCCAATTAGAGGGTAGAGATCACAAATGAAGGAGAATTGATCCATTTTGTGTGCTCAATTCATGGAATCAAATTTAATTAATATTATTGTTGTAGATATTTAACCCTGACAAAGATGAGATGAGGAATGTTTGAATGTTGATCAAGTGTTATTAGGAGATCCTTGGACAATCTAGTTATAGACTTATAGAGCAGACATATTGAAGGGTTGTTTATACTATGGGTATTGACCATTAAGGCCAACAACCATCAAACAACATCTTCCAAAATCCTTGAAAATAATTTTCCTCATCTTGCTTTGAAGGTTTGACCTATTCTGAACTAAGAACAACATAATTTCCAATCCCTGCATCAACATAGTTCTCCATTAATTCATTTTCTTTCTTTCTGAAGGACATAGGTTTTCTGGCTTCTCTAGGAACTCTGGCAATTGTTCCATCTTTGTTAGGCAACATCATGCAACTTTCGTCATTCATTATATATTATTCAATCATTGAAGACCAATCTCCCCATAACAACTCTGTATGTTGGAGGCAAATTTTCCACTATGATGGTAAAGACTATTGTTATATGCGGTGCTGCAATTATCCACGCACAAAAATATTTGATCTCATCGTAAGATGGGACCTTTCTTGAATTGATTAAGAAAATTCTTTCCCAAGTCTCATAATATTTAGTACATCCCATTCCAAGTGCCTCCATGACTGACATGGGCATGATATTATTAGTTTCCCCACTATCTACCAAACAATTATGCAATACAACATCATGGTTCTCTATAGTTATATTAAATGGTGGAACTTTTCCCCTTGGCTTGACTGATGAATAATTTTGTTGTTTCCTAAAATTGGTAACAACAACTTCTATTATATTGCTTGGTTCATCAATAATATTCAAAATATTCTCCCTTTGTTGTGTAATTTTCACTACTTTCATGAAGGGCAAAGTGATCATTAACTTAGTCAAATCATCATTCATGTTGTATCTCATATGTTGTGGATTTTTTTCTTGATTAAAAACTATTTGTTGTTTTGTTGTTTCCATAGGATTTGCTTTTGTCTTTTACTTTTTCTTTTTCGACAACTTCCTTTGTTTTGAATTTGTTTATTTGTGCTCTTGTTTACAAAACATTTTCTTGAAGAATGTCAAACTCTTCTTGTTCATTGAAAATGTAAAAGGATGATTCACCTTCATTCGTCTGAACTAATTCAAGAATTTCATCTTGAATTTTATTGACCTCTTGATCGTAATTCTCAAAATTCTCTTCTTCAAAAATTTATTCCATTACAACAACATTAGGGTTCGACACTCTAGGTACCCTTTTCCTATCCTCTTCATCTCTATCTTGTCTCATTCTTTTTTCTTGGATAGGGTTTCTTCTTTGTTCCTAGATAGGAATTATTGGATTTTGATTTGTAGGAACAATTTTTTTTATCTCATCTTAATCTCGTTAGCTCGTTCAACATCTGTCGAATAGTTCTATTCATTTGAGCTATTTCCAATCTTTGCTTTGTTTCTTGAGTTGTGGATGGATCATTTTTTACATTAAGAATGACTCCCTGGAGAATTCCTCCTCCAAATCCTCGGTTTTCAACTTTTATGGATGTGGATGGTCCTTGATCTGATATGGCAAGAGTGTTCATTTTCCTCTGAACTTTTTCGAGAATGATCTATGGATCAACATTTGTGTCTAACATGAATTCCTCCATTGTTGTTGCTTTGTGAATAGCTTCGTCTAATTCATTTAATCCCGAGGATTTGATAACATAATTTACATTTTAGGTAATCAAATTATTATAACAACCAAAGATAATAGGGGCATTTGGTCATTGCTCCTCTAGAATTTGATTCAATGTCTTGAAAAATCTTAGATTAAAGTCTCTGATTATTTCACCCTTTTTCAATTGAATTTGAGTGAATTGTGTAAGCAATGTATGCTATATAATTGGAGGTGCATACATAGTCAAGAATATGTGTTCCAGATCATCAAATGATGAAGATGATTGAGCAGGAAGACAGAGGTACCACTCATAGGCTTGTCCTTTCAAAGTCTGCAGGAACACTCTAACCATGACATCATCATGTTCTATCAAATGGATGTCACAAACCACCAAGAATTGGTCCAGATGTCTCTTCGAATCTGTGCTTCCATCTCCTGAGAAGACTGGTAGAACTCCTTGTGGAAGGGTCGACAACTGATGTTGTTCCCCTTGCAAGTTAAGAGGGCTTGACCTGGCCCTTCTTCTTAGGATTCTTTCTTTTTCTTCTTGATTCTCAAGAACTTTGTTTCTTTCTTTTATGTGTCCCATTGTTAGAGTTCTTCTTGTCTCTATTCTAGAAGTTTCACCAACTTCAGGAAATTGAAGTTGTTTACTCTTGCTTCTTATTATTGGTCGTTTATATGATTCCAAATTCTTCTTTAATTTCTATCCCTTTTTCTTTGTCTTCTTGCAATTTCTCTTTCTTCTTCATGGGAGAGGGTTTCCCACTATCTTTCGATCTCTTCTCAACTTCTTTCTTTGGATAATACCGAATCATACAACTGATGTAGAAAACTTGTCTGATTCCATAATCCAACTTGTAATTAGGGTTGATTAGGTTCACGATGATTCATGAAGATTCTGGTCTGCAAACCCAGCCTTTTGTTCTCCCAAGTATGGTCACCAAAAATGTTTATGTTTAGATTGGTTAAGGTCCAAGAAACAACCACATGAGGATAAAATATCCCCATGTGTTTTTATAGAGGTGGTACTCCTCTATATTTTCTTAAAGATGAATCTTGATATCTTCAGACCAAAATATCAAAATGGGAGAATACTCAATAGTAAACCCCAATATTTATTGCTCAATGAAAATGTAAAATATTATTGATTGAAAAATAATATACATTCACAAAAAATAATTCTTGAGAAAAGGACCAGGAATCTTCAAAGACTAAAATATAATAGATGCATAAATATTGTATAGAAATAAATAACAATTATAGGAAAAATAATATGATTCTCACATCCATCACAGTATCGTAATTTCGATCACATTCACGAGAAGGAAAAACAAAGGCCCACAATTGAGAGAACTTTAAAAGCATTTTTCATTTAAAATAAAAGAGAATATGATAGACAAAGTATAAATATCTTATGCTAAAAAACTCAAAGTTCAAGATATCATTAAAGTTTAACCCCAAAATAGTTCTATTGGATTTTCAAAAATAATAATAGTCTTTAATAGTCTGAAAACAAAATAAAATGGCATTCATCCAAACAGACTGGGATTGGGCTCCCATGGACCATAAAATGAAGTGGAACATGGCTGAACTATGATGGATTTCTCTTGCTCACTATTTGTTGGCCGATGTTCCTTTTGTATTCTCTTTTGTTGCATTTACATGACCGATACCAACTACCTTTGCTTGATCTTCTTCATTTATTTTGATTAAAGTTTGCTTTAACCAATTTTCATTTTTTTTTTAAAGTAAAAAGGGTTGTTGCCTGCTATATTATATTAACAAAAGATACAAAAAGATACATCGGTTCTTTAGCCGCCAAGTGTGCCGCCATTTTACCAGAAACCAGCACAACTTGGGGCTCATGTGTTCCTTTTGGATAAAAAACAAAACATTGTTTCGCCATTTGTCCTGCCCGAAGAAAACCAAGATAGATGGCCATGCATTGACTTAAGACTTGACTCTGAACAATAAGAGTTAAAGCAAAAGGGAGCCCCAACATGGCTGGAAGTAAAAGAGAAAACCAGACTGAACTTGACTAGATCAAATACCTGGTGGCCTATCATCCTTGTCCTCCTATCGCATTGCTCTGGCCTGGATGACAAACGACTGGGTGCATGTTGGGAATTTTTTATTTGCCAGGGCATTGGAGTACGCGTCCAGAAGCATATCCAATTGTTGTCCCATTAGGAGGGATCTATGCTCCTGGTCTGCCATTTGTCCTCGCAGTTCAAACACTAGATCCAAATGTGCCGTGTGGAGGAAGGGTGGCGGAGCACCTGTATGTGCATGCACATTTCGGTTGGGAGTTGGTGTCAGGGTTTCTTCACCCTCGCCTAGAGTGACCTTCGTTTCCCTCATAGCCACCTTGCCTAGAATAACCTCCTCTATGTCTGTGCTACCCACACCCTTGTCCATGGCTACTATGTCTGTATGGTGCACCATTACCGCGCAGGTCCCCTGTGAGACCAAATCCGTGTAAGGCACTTCCTTGACATAACACATTGGGCATTCCTCACAGAGCCCCTCCCTCGTGCTGCTTCTTGCCAGAGGTTCCTGGGAAATCAAAGTGTTTTTCGTGTAAGGTACTTCCTTGACATAATAGGTTGGGAATTCCTCATCAAGCCTCCCCCTCATGCTACTTCTGGCTTGAGTTTCAAGTGCGGTTGGAGGATTTTCTTCCCACGTAGTGCCTGTGGGCTGCCAATTATCCGAGAGTGAGAGTTGTTCTAGTGGGGTCTGAGTGTTCTCCTCCATCGCAAACTCAATTGCATAAGCCTGGAGTGAGCGACAGGATGCCTGTTCTCTCTGACGAAGAATGGAGTTGGCCAGCGAGAGTGCTCTTTCCAAATGCTATCTCCTCTGGCATTGAGAAATGTGGGTGTGCCAAGCCGACTTCCGATGAGGTTTGCCTTGCTCCCTAGGCATTGTGGGGAAGGAGTGGGTGTCAAACACACCAGGGCTCAGAAAAGTCGGAAGGGTGCAAAGAAAAATGCACCAGAGATCACAAATGACGGAAAGTTGCAGAGCAAGAATGAGCTGAATGTGACCATACCTCTTTGCTTTCACAATCTTATGGGGTGGCTAAACATGGATTTGTAATAAATATTCCATAGTAAATGCTGGCAGGGCCGACCCTTTCCCATGAGGGAGAAGTCCCTCACCCAGAGGTCGACTGTAATGGCCTGCTCCCATCGTTAATGTTGAATAGATGGGGAGTGGCCTACCCAATTTAAGACAGAGCTGGGCGCTATACTAGGTGGTGGTTTTGTGTAATGTGTTACCCCATCCAGGGCTAAGGCATCCCTACTAGCAAGGTATTTGCATCACCTCGAGAGTTTAGTACATTTGGAGAGATTGGCTTGCCAATGGATGAGTTCCAACTTGGTATCTACTCCCGCATTAGCCAGGTAGTCCGCTACTTTTTTTGCTTCTCTTTTCACATGAGAAGGGACTATGGTGAGGGTGGGGTGGATGAGAGCTCCAAAGTCTTCCAGAAGTCCCGAAAGCCTCCAGCTGGGAGAGATTCGCAGTGGATGTTCTCAATGAAGAATTTTGGTGATGAGCTGAATGATAATCTAAGAGTCTCCCTCCACAATGACCTTTTGGTGTTGATTGTGAGTCACAACCTTGAGGCCTCAAATAAGTCTTAGAAGCTTAGCGACATTGTTTTTGTTTTCACCCAGGAAGCCTGCCACCAAATGTATGATCTCACAGTATGGTTCCGAAGTACTGAGCCAAATCCTACTGGTCCTGGATTTCCCCTTAAGGTGCCATCAAAGTTTATCTTGATGAAACCTGGTGGAGGGGGGGTCCATCTTGTCGGGCTGTTGGAATGGATGCCTTTTGCTTTCACAGGGGTGTGAACATGAATGTGTATATTCCAACTTTTGAGAATATTTCTCTCCTTGGGAGTGCATTGTAGATCTTTAGGGTTCCAAGGTTTGTTGTTGACCGTTTCTCGAATTAACTTCTCAACCCGTTCCCACGTGGTAGCAGGAGGGGAGGCTTTCGAATGAAATATTTGTTTGTTCCTTTATTTCCAAATTGCCCATAAAGTGAACCTAGGGAGCAGCTGCCAAATGCGTTCTAGAATTGGGTTGTGGAAGGAGATCGTATCCCAGTTCGTGATTGTGTCCCTGATGCTGCTCCTATTTCTGTTAGTGCGTCTCATTGCTTGGGCTCCCCAATCCTAAATCTGCTGACTGTAGTGGAAATTGTTGAAAAGATGTTCCATGGTTCCTCTCTTTGGTGACATAGGTTACACCTAGAAGGGCCTATAAAGCCTCTTTTTAAGAGATTATCCCAAGTGAGAATTCGATTTTGAGCTTTGAACCATAGGAAAATTGAAACTTTGGGTCAGAGGATACCATTCCAAATTTTTCCCTAGATGATTTCTGGGTCTTGATTTTGGTAGTTCCCCTGCAGGTAATAGGCTTCATTAACCAAAAAAATACCTGTGGTAGAGTGTCCCCATCATAGGATGTCTGGTCCATCTTTGATTGGTATTTTCCTGTGGGCAACGCATGCTTCCCAGGGTTGTAGATCCGTATCTTCTATGAGCTGTAATTCCAATCTCTTTGTTTTCCATTGTTGCCAGGGCTGGTTCCTGCGAATCGGATTCCAAAGATCTCTGACTCTCCAAAAAATATTCAGATGGAGCTTCTGTATGAGAGGATTGAGATCTTCCAAGTCGCAGAGGGAGGGTATTTTCTGCCACGAGTCCTACCAAAATAGTGCGCTTTCACCATTCATTACTTCCCAAAAGGTGTGCCTTTGAATGAGAGGGCGATTTCGCCAGGCCGTGTTCCAGATGTTGGATCCTTGGATATGGTCATTGAACTTGATTAACTGGTCGGCATGTGTTTTTGGGGCATACTTTTGTTTCCATATTTGCACCCAGAGTTCCGTCGGATGTTGTAGCCATCTCCACCACATTTTGGCTCTTATGACTTGATTGAGCTTTCCTAGATCACGTAGTCCCTGCCCTCCGAACTTTTTGGGCTTGCATAGCTTGTCCCAGCTAACCAGCGCCCATTTTTTATTGGCTTGGTGGCCGTGCCACAAGAAATTTCTTTGAAGGCCCCTGATTGCTCGAATTACTGAGATAGGCGTTACTAGAGTAATGAAGATGTAGGTGGGCAGTGCCTGTAGGACTGACTTGAGGAGCACCAGTTTGGCAGCAATATTCAAAGGTCTGAAGGTCCAATTGCTTAACTTGTGGGAGATGGAAAGGAGCACCCTGTCCCAAGAAATGGAATGCGCTGGCTCCCCTGTGAGGGGTATGCCAAGATAAATGGAAGGAAGATAGCTCTTAGGTATTCCTAAAAGTCTGGAAATATGGTTTTGTACTGCAATTGGTGTATTGAAAAAGTAGAGCTTAGATTTGTCTAGATTTAAGAGCATGCCCGAGGCTTCCATAAAGTCAGAGAGATTGGAGTTTAGCTTGGGGCTTCACGTGTTGTGGGGGTATTCATCAGTAATGTGTCGTTGACAAACTGACTGTGCGAAGGTGTTGGATGGATGTTGTGAAGGGGTAGTCCTTTGAGGGAGCCTTCCAGAATCGCCGCCTTGATGTAGCACCCTAGACCTTCGGCCATGAGCACAAAGAGGAAGGGAGAAAGAGGGTCACCCTGTCTAATTCCTCTAGTAGATGAGAAGGGTTGGGAGGGTATCCGATTAACCAAGATGGAGAAAAAGGCTGAGGAGGTAAGCTTGAGAACCCAATTGACCCAAAGTTTATCAAAACCAAAGGAATCCAACATGGAGCGTAAGTATTTCCAGTTTACTCTATCAAATGCTTTTGAGAGATTGAGTTTAATAAGCATACTTGGTATCTTGGTCATTTTCAAAGAGTGGATCACCTCATTAGCCAGAATAACACTGTCCATGATTTGTCTCCCTTCCACATAGTCGGCTTTCTCTTTGGAGATGATAAAAGGTAGGATTGGCTTGAGGCAAGTGGAAATGACTTTAGCTAGGTCCACTTCAACTTGAGTGATGGGGCATAGAAGCGCTTCATTCTGCTCAGGGGTGACCAACGAGGGTATGTGATTCGTTATTTTCTAGATTGCTTCCTCCCTGTTCTTGATGGTTTCCGTGAGAAGGTATTTATAGTATGTGTTAAGTTCCTCAAAAATTTGGTCATGTTCCCTTATAGGAATGCCTTGAGCATCCTCCAGTTGAGTAATGCAGTTGATGTATCTATGGTGCACCATTTCTCTATGGAAGAATTTTGTGTTTTTCTCACCCTCTCTGAGCCATTGAACTCTGGACTTCTGACGCCATAGAATTTCTTCTTGCTTTCTCCGTTCCTCCATTTCTTCTTGGAGTACCTCTTCTTCTTTCATTAGATCCAAGGTTTTGCTTCTTGAGATGAAGATTCTTTGCAGGTCTTCGAGCCTGTGTTCAATTTCCTGCTGTTGTTGGAAAATATTTCCAAAGGTGGATTTGTTCCAGATCTTCAGTTGTTGCTTGAAGTTTTTGAGGCACTACTGGAATTTGTACATGTGAGTTCGATGTTACACTTTATCCTAGATCCACTAGGTTTGTGCAACTGATGGAAGTTCGGGTGAGAATGGAAAAAATTTTCAAAGCGGAAGGGTTTAGGTCTGGGGATGTTACCAGGATCCAGAAAAAAGATGATAGGCCAATGATCCGATCCTGATTTTGGCATTATGTTGGCTTCCATTGTTGGGTATCTCTCAAGAAGGGTTTCTGCTACTAGGAAGCGGTCTAGACGACAAGCTATGTGCTGGTGGCCAGATCGTCGATTGGACCAAGTGAAAATTCCATTTCAGGTTTCAATATCCACCATGCTTAACTGATCTATGAGGGTTTTGAACTTACCACGTCTTGCTCCAGCCTTTTGGTTCCTCCAGTTTTCTCCTCCAGCATCAAGATCATGTTGAAGTCGCCACCCATGACCCGGTTGGGCATATTCAACAGAGTTTTGACATGCTGTAGTTTTTGTATGAAGCTTTCCTTGTCTTGTGCACTTTGCAGTCCATAGACGTTTGTGATGGCTCCTTCCTTGGTAGATCCTATTACTGTGAAGTAATCCGTGAGAGTGCCTGTTGTGGAGAAGGGTTGTTGCAGTGTGATAGTATGAGGGTTACAAAGAATGGATAACCCTGCGGAAGCTCCCATGGAGTCTTGATGGAAGAAGTCGCATCCCCTCCAGCTTCTTTGGAAGATGTTTTTAACTTTTGGTCTCGCACATTTTGTTTCTTGCAAGAGTAAAACATCTGGGTTTTCAGCTTTGATGCAATCTCGGAGGATCCTTTGCTTGGATATAC
>JZKD02S1673016.1:712692-731689 GCA_000966675.3 Picea glauca | reverse complement strand
GGTTGGAGGCACTTGTTAGTAGTATTTTTGACACATGGTTTATGGATGATGTAGCATACTTGTATTGGTATATTATTAGAAGCACATATTGATCTTGGTGATGATTATGAGTTGTGTTGTGCTTGGTTGATGCACATCTTTGAGAGTTGTCTTGGTGATTTATCTTGGTGAGTAGATCTAATTTGGTTGATAAGATTGATGAGATGGGTTGTTGTGATAGGTTGTTTGGAGAGGTTGTTGTGACATGTTGTTTGGTACAGTTTTGGCCCATGGTTGATGCACTTGTTCATGGTACAGGTTGAGGTACAGGTTGGTGCATGGTTGATGCACTTGTTTTAAACCATAAATTATGGTTTAGGTTGATTACAGGTTGTTTGGTACAGGTTGGTGCATGGTTGATGCACTTGTTTATGCTACATGTTGATTACAATTTGTTTGGTACAGGTTGGTGCATGGTTGATGCATTTGTTTATGGTACAGATTGATTACATGTTGAGGTATAGGTCAATACATGGTTGATGCGTGGTTCAGGTTATTGGTACAAGTTGTTTGGTGCAGGTTGATGGGTACAGGTTTACAACAGTATATCTCATAGTGATAGTGTTATAGTGGTTCCATCATTCTACTTCTACGTCAGGGCGATTGGACGGGGCAAGGACAGGTGGTTGTAGCCACCTTTCGATTGTAGACAGAGAACATAAGGGGTTGTAGTCTCCTTCTGGATATAGCCAGAGAATTGGGTAGTTGGAGATTCCCTCAGGTTGTAGCCTGAGAAACTAGGGGGTTGCAGCCTCCTTCCAGTTGCAGCTGGAAAACAAAGGAAGTTGGTGCTTGCAATGAATGTAATTATTAAAGACATATAAGAAAAAACATTCCGTGGTTTTCTCCTTCTTTGGGTTTCCACGTAAACACAATGGTTTACTGTGTATGTGTATGATTGCTCATTTGTTGATTGCTTATTTACTCTGCAACTATTGGACAATAATGCTACATTGATATAACACTTGCATATTGTGGTTAAAAAGGATTGAATTTCTCTATTACTGATTCACCCCCTTCTCAGTAATCCAACAAGTTCAACTTCTTCAAGTATCTTCTAGTGACCTTCTTGAATCTTGTCTTATTTCTCATTTTGAAGCTGCATGACCCCATATATTATATTCTTACATCCTTCTTCAATTCTAGATTGCATTTCTGATTTACCTGATAAATATTCAGGGATTCCTCAACCTTCTTGCAAATTTCCTCAATAAGTTTTTTGATAATAACCTCTTCAATTTTTGTGGTAATTTTTTCATCCGTAGTCTTTGAATCAAACTCTTGTAAATGAATTTTCATCTTCTTAACGTCATTAAGAAATTATTGATTATGCTTATGTAACCTTTTGATTTGTTCATCTTTCTTTTTCAATTCTTCCCTTGACTCATCCTTTCCCAACTTTCCTTCTCTACTCTTTTTTTGCTTTATGTTCTTAACCTCCTCAATGAGTGATTCAATAATGGATTGCATCTTGGTGAAATCATCACCTTTCTCTATAATAAATTTAATTAGATATTCATTATCCTTTTGAAATTTGGAAACATTTTATTTTGATTCCTTTAATTCAAATTAAATTTTGTGCATCTCCTCCATTTTCGTATCCTTGATCCATTTATTTGAGAAGAGTTTTTAAATTTTTTCCCATGTGGAGTAGAATCTAGTATCTTTATCAATAATCATCCACCAATCCCAAGATTCACCATAAAAATATGTACTTTCCTCGAAAAGGGTCTTACCATTTTCCCTTATCATTCTCACCCATTCCATGGAATTGATTTCATCTTTATCTTCATCTCCACTAAATATAGTGTTGATGGGTCTAAATTTGCCCGACAACAGTAAGGGGTTACCCTCGATAAGAAGTCCCAATTAGACTTCTCACCGTTTGGAATAGGGAACCCATCTAGATTATGGCCCAATATCCATTGTTGGTTTAGTTTTACGAGTTGTGACTTGGTTCACCGATGAGAGTGAAACATGGATGATTATGCAAACAAAAGATGTATATGAATACTATGTAAATGCAGGTATCTAATCTACTTCTAATATACTATATCCTAGCAAGGAGAAAATTAATGTAAGTGAATGAGCTGTGACATGAAACTAACTCTACCAATAGCTTCACCCAGATAGATGAAATGAAGAAATGAAGTCAGATAACACATGCACATCAATATATAACCAGAATAGTCTAAGTCACTATATCACATACATTGACGACTCATTCACTCATGACATTCAATATAAGAAAGAGTAATAAAATTGCAAGAAAATATATATTGCATCATATTAGTCCATAAACAAACATGCTCTTATAGCCCATGTGAACAATAAACATTCTTCTTGAAATAGTTCGCAACAAAACATCAACACATGTGAATCCTTCTCTCTGTCAAAAGTTGGCCCTGAGGGCTTCTTCGTATTAACAGTTTCAACAATAGTACATGAAAACTCTAAGGATAGCTCTCCAATTTTAGTTGACACTGTATTCCCAAAGTAGTTCAGAAGTGTACAATGTTTGAAGAGCCAAAATCCCTTTCTTTGGGGACAATTCTAGTATTATTAGGTTTCAACATGACTCTTGGGCTTCTGCCAACCCCTGTGACTTTTCATTTACCCACATTTTTCTTTATTTCCTTTGTGATGATGAGCAACAATGATAGCAGTTACATCTGGAATTTTTCTTTTAGCGCTGGTGGGCCATCATGGATTTTGGACATATGTACCCTGCGCACCATGAAGACTAGCCACATGAGAACATCTTTGTCATCCAAGTTTGATAGTCTATCTCCATGGAGCTTCTAAATATCGTCTTTATCCATTTTCCTTAGATTTTATTTGTTGATCATGTATCACTTCTACATCTTTCATTTATCTCTCCTTTGTCATCTTTGGTTGTAGATTGCATCGCGAGGACGTTGAACATGACCCCGGTATTTGACACCATTCAATATACAATAGATGAGAGTAAATCCAAATAAAATGTCAATACCAATCATCTGAATTCAAATAACTAAGGCATTAATTAATTGAAATATCATGTAAACTTTCCTTCATTCAATTTCTGGTTCATCTGCTCATGATTGAGGTGCTACGTTCTTCGGGGATGCCGACAAGGTACCAGATCTTCATCTTGAAAAATGAAGGAAATATATTATGAATTTCTTAAAACCCATAACTTGAAAGTCGTATATATCAGAATTATCTTTCCAATAGTATAAAAAATGAAATAAATGGATACCCAAGTCAAAATAGTTTTTACAAAAAATAGTTTTTTTAGGTTTCAGAGGAGTCAATGCGAACTCTTCTGATTTGCATTGGAGGAGTTAATGGGAACTCCTCTGATGTGTATTAGAAGAGTTTGAATGAACTCCTTTAATTTGAATCAGAGGTCGAGTTATGAACCTCACCGGTGTAAGCTCGAGAAAAGTTAAGAACTTCATCGAGGGAAAACTGGTGTCTATCTTGAAAAATTCTTCGAGTGATCGTGTTGGTTCTCATTCATTTAATCTCCCTGGGAAAATGGTCATTACAAATTTTGAGTCTAGCCTCTGTGTTTGTATCATTTTCATGCAATGTCCTAAGTTAAATCATCATGCATTGATTTCGTCATTGAGAAGGCTCACATGTGTGTTAGAAAGAAAGGTTCCACATGTTAGAGTTTAATCTATTATTAGGTTTATTTTCAATTTACTAGATAACCATAACATATATAGGATCACTGAGAAAAACACAATCACAATATACACAACATTTATCTTGGGAAACCCTCATGGGGGAGAAAACCCAACAAAAACTTCCTTAATATAGATAGCCAATACAATGCCAAGAGAATAAACCAAACACTACAAAAAGTCCTCTCCCAAGTGATGCGCCTCTCTCTCTTCCTTCTTCTCCAACTGCAGCTCTAGACTCGCGCTCTAGATGATTGAATGAGTGAGTGAAAAAATGAGGTGCTGGCCTCCTTTATTTATACAATCTGGCAAGTGCTGAAAGGAGGTGTCTCTTCACTGGCAGGGCTGACTTCTTTTTTTGGGTGGTTAGAACCACTTTAGTTTATTCTGGGGGCTGACTTCTCATTTTGCATATTACAATTAGGGTTTGACCAATCCAAAAAATGGGATTTGGCCATTTACAATGCCCGACATGATCAATCCACAAAAGGGGATTGATATAATTAATAATACATCAATAATAAATAGAATACTCTTTGCAGTTACAATATTTCAACACTCCCCCTTAACAAGAACGGTATTCTATAACATCATCAGGAGAGAGAGAGGGAAAAAACATCAACAACATCTGGAACACTAACTGGCATATCTATAAATCATCATAATTTTTTCTCATCATCATCATTCACAACATGGAGCTGGAGTAGTATCATCATTCTAATCAACATGAGGCTAAAGTAACATCATCATCTTCTTTAGCATGAGGCTAAAGTAGCATCATCATTTTCAGCATGAAGGCTGAAACAATATCATCATCATCATCTTCAACAAGAATCTGAAGTGGAATCATCATCATCATCTTCAACAAGAAGCTGAAGTGGCATCATCATCATCATCTTCAATAGGAAGCTGAAGTGGAATCATCATCATCATCTTCAACAAGAAGCTGAAGTGGCATCACCATCTTCTGTATCAACATGGATTAGTATAACACTAATACATCATCATCATCAATAACAACACAAGGCTGATACAACATCAACAACAACAATATCACAACACAAAGGCTGGAACATCATCAACAAAATCAACATCACATCGTAAAGGCTAGAGCATCATCAATATTAGCACTAGGTTGAGAATCTTCAGCACGAGGTTGACATCACAACACGAGGCTAGCAACACAACATCATCAACATGAAGCTGGAATCATAGTATGAGACTGGAAACACAACATCATAAACAGAAGGATGGCATCAAATAATGAGGCTGGCAACACAACATCATCAACACGAGGCTATCATCACAGTATGAGACTTGCAACACAACATCATCAACACAAGGCTAGCATCACAACACGAGGTTCGTACATCATCACAACACGAGGCTGGCACATCATCACAAGACAAGGATGGGACATCATCACAACACAAGGCTGGCACATCATCACAACATGAGGCTGGCACATCATCACAGCACAAGGCTGGCACATCATCACAACACGAGGTTGGCACATCATCACAGCATGAGGTTGGCACATCATCACAACACGAGGCTGGAAATCTTCAGCACTAGGTTGGCATCACAGCATGAAGCTGGAAATCTTCAGCACTAGGCTGACATCACAACATGAAGCTGGAAATATTCACCACTAGGCTGGCATCACAACACTACTCCCCCTTTCGAGGGAGGTCCTTTCAGACTACACCAAGCTTATCTCAAAAGTGCTCAAACTTTACACGAGGTAGAGGCTTGGTCAACTCATCAACAACCTGTTCATCCACACTAACATACTAGAGCTTTATGGATCCCCTCTGCACCATATCATTGATGTAATGATATCGGATCTCTATTTTTTTCGACTCATCATGTAGCACATGGATCTCCATCATATTTATACAACTTGGTTATCACATAGAATCATGGTGTCTTCCATCTCCAGATCAAGTAGATCTGTCAACAACATTCAAAGCCATATGGCTTCACAACTGGCGAAACATGCAACAATGTATTCCACTTTTGTCGTGCTGAGAGAAATACTTGATTACTTCCTACTCTACCATGAGGTCTTGGATGACCTTAGGCTGAAACAACATCCTGAAGTGCTCTTTTTATCAGAAACACTTCCAGCTCAACCTGAATCGGTGTAACCACTCAGTCTGAAGTCACAATATCTAGTATAATAGAGGCCAAAATCCAATGTACCCTTAAGGTATCTCATCATATGTTTTGCAACAACAATGTGAACACGTCTGTGTTCTACCAGATACTGGCTCAAGGAAAAACATATATCTATCCTGGTATTCATTAGATACATCACTGAACCAATAGTCTGTCTGTGCAGAGAAGTATCAACCAATTGTGACGAGGTATCTACCAGGAGATTCAACTTCGTTTCCATGGGTGTATTCAAGGATTTACATTTCAACATATCAAACCTCTTCATTTTAACTGCATAGTTCCCTTGTTTAAGGAAGATCTTCTTTGTGCTCTTCCAAACTTCAAGACCTAAGAGATAATGCATTTAGGTCTTCTATCAAACTTTATAGCGAGCTTCTTCTACAATTTGTGATAAGATTTTCTTCATCTTGTCAAGAGTACACCATCTACATATAATAGTAACAACACTGGATCATCATTCATAACCTTGGGATAAAGGTTAGAATCAACTTTACTCTTGGTAAAGCCCAAGCTCTTCAGGAAACTGACAATTCTGCTATATTAAGCTCTAGAAGCTTGATTCAACTTGTACAGATCTTTCTTCAATCTGCAGACTCGAGTCTTTCTATCTTCAATCTTCAAACCAAATTTTCACATTACATTGTACCAATCTGGTACACTTGCTCAACTACAACTCAATCTGCACAATCATGTGCTAGCTCTATGTGCTCTCTGCAAAGCACTATCCGTCTCACTGCATGAGAGTATGTCTTCTCCTCTTTCTGCAACTATTCCTTCTAGAACTAGGACTCTATACCTACAACTTCTCTTAGGCTGAGAATGACTGCCTCATCCTCACCGTGGCTGCTAAAATCTGAGAGTAACTCCTCTTATTCTATCACGACAACAACTTCATCTGAAACTGAGAGTGGCTCAATAACTGATACTGAAGCTATCTCTTCTTCTTTCATGGAGGTAACTCTATCTTTCATTGTAGTCATGTCTCCATGACCCAACTAATGTAATGCAACAACTGCCACTCAATTTTAACTATGAGGATTGCTCCCCCTGCATCTCATACTATATATGAATCATGGTTGTTCTGGTTGTCTTGATAAATACTAGAACTATTTCTTTAATAAGTGTCTCATCATAGTCTTCTCCCTTTTTCTGGGAGAATCCTCTGGACACACATCATGTTTGTACATCTACAACATGCTTGATATGTATAGATCAATCTTGGAAGTTAGGATTGACTTCTCTTCTAGTCTCACAGAAGAATCCATATCCTAGTCTTTCTAGCTGGCTTCCTTCTCTATTATTGAAACAAGGGAATCTTCCTAGGAGATTTCATATCTCCTAGAAGTTTTTGAGGCTACGATCTAGTCTTCTCATGACATCTGTCTCCCAGTTCTGGGATATGTCTCTTCATCTAATCCTTTCTGAGATCATGCTTACTCTCGATTTCTTCTGCGTCTACAAGGATTTCATCATCTCTTACAGGGTATACTTGGGAAGAAAAATTAGGCTTAGCCACTTGCACGAAAGAGAGAGTGTGAGGGTTCCAGTAGGAAGAATTGGAGGGGTCCCAATTTCTTCTCTTAGAGAGATGCTAAGACAAGAAAATTAGGATGTTGTTGTGCATGCACAATAAATGTCAATACACTCGGTGAAGCCAAAATCTCTACTAGTCTTTCCTCACTGATAAGCAGAAAATGTAGAGGATCATAACTTACTTTTAAGAACAAAAATTCCAGAAATAATATGTAACAGTTACCTGAAAGATTCCATCATGGTGGGATCACTAGTGATGCTTGCATGACGACTAGTGGATCTTGTTTGTTGTAAATAGAGGACGAATTATGATGACATTTATTTCCTTCAACTACGTCGAGATCCGGGTGTGCATCTCCATCGCGGGGCTGATATATATTTGGGATAAATAAAGATTGTTCACTAGGTATATATATATATATATATATATATATATATATATATATATATATATATATATATATATATATATCTTGTAGGTGTTTCTCCACTCCAACGAGCATCCATAGCCTCGATGGATTCAACACAACATCACAGACCTTGCTCCACTGCCAGAGAGTGTCCATAGTCCTGAAAGAGATATCTACATGTCCCCTAGTTTGGTCAAACTTTCCTTTCCATTCCTTCCTGATTTATTTAGTGCATGCTTAGAATTTTGTGGATGGGGAAAGTGATGGCATTTTATCCTGATAGGGGATGACTACCAACTATTGATATTTATTTGAATATTTTCTACACTTGGCTACGTAAAGATATCCCTTTTGTTTTTCAACCTTTATACTTTGACACTTCACCTTTCATGTGAGCAACTACTTAGTGTGTGGATGGTTCCTCCATTACATAAGATCTTCTTGCCAACCAATATGCAATGATGATCATTGATTAACCACTATGTTCAGTCATGGTTTAACTACTGTCACAACATCCCCAAATAGTTTTGATTCATGTTCAAAGAGAGACCCCTAATTCCGCTCATGAGCTAGGAAAGAGATGTAAGCTGATTCATGCTTGCTTATAGTGCGTAGGTGGTTCCTGTGAAAAGACAAATGGAGGTGAGTGTAATATCCCCTTCCAAGCGATAAGGATATTGGGAGACTTAGTAGTCTAGTTGTTCCCCTAGACTATAGTCTCACTAAAAAGGGAACTAAGGGGTTAAAAGGTCACTAAGTTGTTAAATTTATATTATTAAAGTGACTTTGGCTTAAAATAAAATAAAAGTTGATTGGATAAGATGAGAAAGATAAAGTAATATACCTTAGAAGCCAATTAAATATTTTAAGTGGAAATTAGAAGTCGGAGTAAAAAAGTGGAGGAGGGTGCCTCACTCCTCATTCTTATCATTTTTCATTTTACATCTTGAGCTCAACAACTTAGACGTTTTGAGGGTTTTGAATAAATAATCCCTAAAGATCAGTAAAGAGGTGAAATATTCCTTTGCTCTTGATCCAATCTTGGAAAAGGTGGTGAAATATTCCACCCTCACCATTCTAATCAATCCATAATAGTTTTAGAGGTGATTTGTGGTAACAAGGCTGCAGATTTGGGATTTTTTGCAGTACTGGGGCACATTGTCTAGTAGAGAAGAGTTTTTTGGGGCTTGAGGATCTTGGATCCAAAGGAGATCACACTTCAGAGCCATTTTCTATCACCAGGGTGCCTTTTCTCACCTGTTTCGAAAGTTTTTTCACTGCATATTTATTTATTGTTGAGCTTGGGTGAGCTTCTGAAGGAGGGTGCACTTGTTCTTAGAGATACAGTGAGTTGGACGGTCAAATATACAACCAAAACTAAGGAATATCTTTCTATGAGATTATTATCCCTATATCTATAGATTTGCAGTATTTTCCAAGTGTTTGGAGGCCATACCAAGAAGAGCTGAATTTCCTTGGGTTCCTAAAGCTAGGGAGGGCACAACTCAGCTAAGAAATGTGCCAGTTTTGAAGAAGGGAAATAAACTGATCTTATTAGACATTGCATGCAACCTTTGGAGGTCTAGGAGGGCCCATATATCTCTCTTGATTTATATTTTGGAGGTTCCTTCAACCACAACTTCCATATTTTCCATATCTTGTCTAGATCTCTCTTGTATTGAGATCAACTTATATATTAAATAAAGGGCAGACCTGAAGTTTTGTGGCTATTTCTTGTGTTATCTCTATTATATCTTGTTGTGCATATGTTATTTTCTATATTTCTATCATTTTCTTATTGTAAAACTCTGCAAAATCATACAAGTGCAACTAAGAAGACAAAACAACAAATTGTTTGTTAAAATACCACAAAAATAGAAACAATAAACCACTAAGTTCCCGACAGATCTACTTGGGAACATTACAGTGGTATCAAAGCGTAAATCNGTTGTTTGGTGCAGGTTGATGGGTACAGGTTTACAACAGTATATCTCATAGTGATAGTGTTATAGTGGTTCCATCATTCTACTTCTACGTCAGGGCGATTGGACGGGGCAAGGACAGGTGGTTGTAGCCACCTTTCGATTGTAGACAGAGAACATAAGGGGTTGTAGTCTCCTTCTGGATATAGCCAGAGAATTGGGTAGTTGGAGATTCCCTCAGGTTGTAGCCTGAGAAACTAGGGGGTTGCAGCCTCCTTCCAGTTGCAGCTGGAAAACAAAGGAAGTTGGTGCTTGCAATGAATGTAATTATTAAAGACATATAAGAAAAAACATTCCGTGGTTTTCTCCTTCTTTGGGTTTCCACGTAAACACAATGGTTTACTGTGTATGTGTATGATTGCTCATTTGTTGATTGCTTATTTACTCTGCAACTATTGGACAATAATGCTACATTGATATAACACTTGCATATTGTGGTTAAAAAGGATTGAATTTCTCTATTACTGATTCACCCCCTTCTCAGTAATCCAACAAGTTCAACTTCTTCAAGTATCTTCTAGTGACCTTCTTGAATCTTGTCTTATTTCTCATTTTGAAGCTGCATGACCCCATATATTATATTCTTACATCCTTCTTCAATTCTAGATTGCATTTCTGATTTACCTGATAAATATTCAGGGATTCCTCAACCTTCTTGCAAATTTCCTCAATAAGTTTTTTGATAATAACCTCTTCAATTTTTGTGGTAATTTTTTCATCCGTAGTCTTTGAATCAAACTCTTGTAAATGAATTTTCATCTTCTTAACGTCATTAAGAAATTATTGATTATGCTTATGTAACCTTTTGATTTGTTCATCTTTCTTTTTCAATTCTTCCCTTGACTCATCCTTTCCCAACTTTCCTTCTCTACTCTTTTTTTGCTTTATGTTCTTAACCTCCTCAATGAGTGATTCAATAATGGATTGCATCTTGGTGAAATCATCACCTTTCTCTATAATAAATTTAATTAGATATTCATTATCCTTTTGAAATTTGGAAACATTTTATTTTGATTCCTTTAATTCAAATTAAATTTTGTGCATCTCCTCCATTTTCGTATCCTTGATCCATTTATTTGAGAAGAGTTTTTAAATTTTTTCCCATGTGGAGTAGAATCTAGTATCTTTATCAATAATCATCCACCAATCCCAAGATTCACCATAAAAATATGTACTTTCCTCGAAAAGGGTCTTACCATTTTCCCTTATCATTCTCACCCATTCCATGGAATTGATTTCATCTTTATCTTCATCTCCACTAAATATAGTGTTGATGGGTCTAAATTTGCCCGACAACAGTAAGGGGTTACCCCCGATAAGAAGTCCCAATTAGAATTCTCACCATTTGGAATAGGGAACCCATCCAGATTATGGCCCGATATCCATTGCTGGTTTAGTTTTACGAGTTGTGGCCCGATCCATCGATGAGAGTGAAACATGGATGATTATGCAAACAAAAGATGTATATGAAGACTATGTAAATGCATGTATCTAATCTACTTCGAATATACTATATCCTAGCAAGGAGCAAATTAACGTAAGTGAATGAGATGTGACATGAAACTAACTCTACCAATAGCTTCACCCAGATAGATGAAATGAAGAAATGAAGTCAGATAACACATGCACATTAATATATAACCAGAATAGTCTAAGTCACTATATCACATACATTGACGACTCATTCACTCATGACATTTAATATAAGAAAGAGTAACAAAATTGCAAGAAAATATATATTGCATCATATTAGTCCATAAACAAACATGCTCTTATAACCCATGTGAACAATAAACATTCTTCTTGAAATAGTTCGCAACAAAACAACAACACACGTGGATCCTTCTCTTTGTCAAAAGTTGGCCCTGAGGGCTTCTCCGTATTAACAGTTTCAACAATAGTACATGAAAAATCTAAGGATAGCTCTCCAATTTTAGTTGACACTGTATTCCCAAAGTAGGTCAGAAGTGTACAATGTTTGAAGAGCCAAAATCCCTTTCTTTGGGGACAATTCTAGTATTTATTAGGTTTCAACATGACTCTTGGGCTTCCGCCAACCCCTGTGACCTTTCATTTACCCACATTTTTCTTTATTTCCTTTGTGATGATGAGCAACAATGATAACAGTTACATCTGGAATTTTTCTTTTAGCGCTGGTGGGCCATCATGGATTTTGGACATATGTACCCTGCGCACCATGAAGACTAGCCACATGAGAACATCTTCGTCATCCGAGTTTGACAATCGATCTCCATGGAGCTTCTAAATATCGTCTTTATCCATTTTCCTTAGATTTTCTTTGTTGATCATGTATCACTTCTACATCTTTCGTTTATCTCTCCTTTGTCATCTTTGGCTATAGATCGCATCGCGAGGACGTTGAGCATGACGCCGGTATCTGACACCATTCAATATACAATAGATGAGAGTAAATGCAAATAAAATGTCAATACCAATCATCTGAATTCAAATAACTAAGGCATTAATTAATTGAAATATCATGTAAACTTTCCTTCATTCAATTTTTGGTTCATCTGCTCATGATCGAGGCGCTATGTTCTTCGGGGATGCTGACAAGGTACCATATCTTCATCTTGAAAAATGAAGGAAATATATTATGAATTTCTTAAAACCCATAACTAGAAAGTCGTATATATCAGAATTATCTTTCCAGCAGTATAAAAAATGCAATAAATGGATAACCGAGTCAAAAGTTATGGTTATTTTACAAAAAATAGTTTTTTTAGGTTTCAGAGGATTTAATGCGAACTCTTCTGATTTGCATTGGAGGAGTTAATGGGAACTCCTCTAATGTGTATCAAAAGAGTTTGAATGAACTCCTTTAATTTGAATCAGAGGTCAAGTTATGAACCTCATCGGTGTAAGCTCGGGAAAAGTTAAGAACTTCGTCGAGGGAAAACTGGTGTCTATCTTGAAAAATTCTTCAAGTGATCGTGTTGGTTCTCATTCATTTAATCTCCCTTGGAAAATGGTCATTGCAAATTTTGAGTCTAGCCTCTGTGTTTGTATCATCGTCATGCAATGTCCTAAGTTAAATCATCATGCATTGATTTCGTCATTGAGAAGGCTCACATGTGTGTTAGAAAGAAAGGTTCCACATGTTAGAGTTTAAGCTATTATTAGGTTTATTTTCAATTTACTAGATAACCATAACATATATAGGATCACTGAGAAAAACACAATCACAATATACACAACATTTATCCTGGGAAACCCTCATGGGGGAGAAAACCCAATAAAAACTTCCTTAATATAGATAGCCAATACAATGCCAAGAGAATAAACCAAACACTATAGAAAGTCCTCTCCCAAGTGATGCGCTTCTCTCTCTTCCTTCTTCTCCAATTGCAGCTCTAGACTCGCACTCTAGATGATCAAATGAGTGAGTGAACAAATGAGGCATTGTCCTCCTTTATTTATACAATCTGGCAAGTGCTGAAAGGAGGTGTCTCTTCACTGGTAGGGCCGACTTATTTTTTTGGGTGGTTAGAACCACTTTAGTTTATTCTGGGGGCCGACTTCTCATTTTTCATATTACAATTAGGGTTTGACCAATCCACAAAAGGGGATTTGGCCATTTACAATGCATGACATGATCAATCCACAAAAGGGGATTGATATAATTAATAATACATCAATAAATAGAATACTCTTTGCAATTACAATATTTCAACACTCCCCCTTAACAAGAAGGGTATTCTACAACATCATTAGGAGAGAGAGCGAGAAAAAACATCAACAACATATGGAACACTGATTGGCATATCTATAAATCATCAGAATTTTTTCTCATCATCATCATTCACAACATGGAGCTGGAGTAGTATCATCATTCTCATCAACATGAGGCTAAAGTAACATCATCATCCTCTTTAGCATGAGGCTAAAGTAACATCATCATTTTCAGCATGAAGGCTGAAACAACAACATCATCATCATCTTCAACAAGAACCTGAAGTGGAATCATCATCATCATATTCAACAAGAAGCTGAAGTGGAATCATCATCATCATCTTCGGTAGGAAGCTGAAGTGGAATCATCATCATCATCTTCAACAAGAAGCTGAAGTGGCATCACCATCTTCTGTATCAACATGGATTAGTATAACACTAATACATCATCATCATCAATAGCAACACAAGGCTGATACAACATCAACAACAACAATATCACAACACAAAGGCTGGAACATCATCAACAACATCAACATCACATCGCAAAGGCTGGAGCACCATCAATATTAGCACTAGGCTGAGAATCTTTAGCACGAGGTTGACATCACAACACGAGGATAGCAACACAACATCATCAACATGACGCTAGAATCATAGTATGAGATTGGAAACACAACATCATCAACAGAAGGCTGGCATCAAATCATGAGGCTTGCAACACAACATCATCAACACGAGGTTGTCATCACAGTATGAGACTTGCAACACAACATCATTAGCATGAGGCTAGCATCACAACATGAGGCTGGTACATCATCACAGCACGAGGCTGGCACATCATCACAACACAAGGCTGGCACATCATCACAACACAAGGCTGGCACATCATCACAACACGAGGCTGACACATCATCAAAACACAAGGCTGGCACATCATCACAACATGAGGCTAGGAAATCATCACAGCATGTGGCTGGCACATCATCACAACATGAGGCTGGAAATTTTCAGCACTAGGCTGGCATCACAGCATGAAGCTGGAAATCTTCAACACTAGGTTGGCATCACAACATGAAGCTGGAAATATTCACCACTAGGTTGGCATCACAACATGAAGCTGGCTTCACAACACTACTCCCCCTTTCGAGGGAGGTCCTTTCAGACAACACCAAGCTTATCTCGAAAGTGCTCAAACTTTACACGAGGTAGATGCTTGGTCAACTCATCAACAACCTGTTCATCCGCACTAACATACTGGAGCTTTATGGATCCCCTCTGCACCATATCATGGATGTAATGATATCGGATATCTATTTGTTTCGACTCATCATGTAGCACATGGCTCTCCATCATATTTATACAACTTGGTTATCACATAGAATCATGGTGGCTTCCATCTCCAGATCAAGTAGATCTGTCAACAACATTCGAAGCCATATGGCTTCACAACTGGCGGAACATGCAACAATGTATTCCACTTCTGTCATGCTGAGAGAAATACTTGATTACTTCCTACTCTACCATGAGGTCTTGGCTGACCTCAAGCTAAAACAACATCCTGAAGTGCTCTTTTTATCAAAAACACTTCCAGCTCAACCTGAATCAGTGTAATCACTCAGTCTAAAGTCACGATATCTAGTATAATAGAGGCCAAAATCCAACGTACCCTTAAGGTATCTCATCATATGTTTTGCAACAACAATGTGAACACGTCTGTGTTCTATTAGATACTGACTCAAGGCAAAACATATATCTAGCCTGGTATTCGTTAGATACATCACTGAACCAATAGTCTGTCTGTGCAGAGAAGCATCAACCAATTCTGACGAGGTATCTACCAGGAGATTGAACTTCGTTTTTGTGGGTGTATTCAAGGATTTGCATTTCAACATGTCAAACCTCTTCATTTTAACTGCATAGTTCCCTTGGTTAAGGAAGATCTTCTTTGTGCTCTGCCAAACTTCAAGACCTAAGAGATAATACATTTAGGTCTTCTATCAAACTTTGTAGCGAGCTTCTTCTGCAATTTGTGATAATCTTTTCTTCATCTTGTCAAGAGTACACCATCTACATATAATAGTAATGACACTGGATCATCATTCATAACCTTGGGATAAAGGTTAGAATCAACTTTACTATTGGTAAAGCCCAAGCTCTTCAGGAAACTGAAAATTCTACTATATCAAGCTCTAGAAGCGTGCTTCAACTTGTACATATCCTTCTTCAATTTGCAGACCCGAGTCTTTCTATTTTCAATCTTCAAACCAAATTTTCACATTACATTGTACCAATCTGGTACACTTGCTCAACTACAACTCAAACTGCACAATCATGTGCTAGCTCTATGTGCTCTCTGCAAAGCACTATCCATCTCACTGCATGAGAGTATGTCTTCTCCTCTTTCTACAACTATTCCTTCTGGAACTGGGAATCTATACCTGCAACTGCTCTTAGGCTGAGAATGACTGCTTCATCCTCACTGTGGCTGCTAAAATCTGAGAGTAACTCCTCTTATTCTATCACGACAACAACTTCATCTGAAACTGAGAGTGGCTCAATAACTGATACTGAAGCTATCTCTTCTTCTTTCATGGAGGTAACTCTATCTTTCATTGTAGTCATGTCTCCATGACCCAACTAATGTAATGCAACAACTGCCACTCAATTTTAACTATGAGGATTGCTCCCCCTGCATCTCATACTATATATGAATCGTGGTTGTTCTGGTTGTCTTGATAAATACTGGAACTATTTCTTTAATAAGTGTCTCATCATAGTCTTCTCCCTTTTTCTGGGAGAATCCTCTGGACACACATCATGCTTTGTACATCTACAACATGCTTGATATGTATAGATCAATCTTGGAAGTCAGGATTGACTTCTCTTCCAGTCTCACATAAGAATCCATATCCTAGTCTTTCTGGCTGGCTTCCTTCTCTGTTACTGAAACAAGGGAATCTTCCTAGGAGATTTCATATCTCCTAGAAGTTTTTGAGGCTACGATCTAGTCTTCTCATGACATCTGTCTCCTAGTTCTAGGAGATGTCTCTTCATTTGATCCTTTCTGAGATCATGCTTACTCTCGATTTCTTCTGCGTCTACAAGGACTTCATCATCTCTTATAGGGTATACTTGGGAAGAAAACTTAGGCTTAGCCACTTGCACGAAAGAGAGAGTGTGAGGGTTCCAGTAAGAAGAATTGGAGGGGTCCCAATTTCTTATCTTAGAGAGATGCTAAGACAAGAAAATTAGGATGTTGTTGTGCATGCGCAATAAATGTCAATACACTCGGTGAAGCCAAAATCTCTACTAGTCTTCCCTCACTGATAAGCAGAAAATGTAGAGGATCATAACTTACTTTTAAGAACAAAAATTCTAGAAATAATATGTAACAATTACCTGAAAGATTCCATCATGGTGGGATCACTAGTGATGCTTGCATGCCGACTAGTGGATCTTGTTTGTTGTAAATAGAGGACAAATTATAATGACATTTCTTTCCTTCAACTACATCGAGATCCGGGTTTGCATCTCCATCATGGGGCTGATATATATTTGGGATAAATAAATATTTTTCATTAGGTGTGTATATATATATCTTGCAGGTGTTTCTCCACTCCAGCGAGCATCCATAGCCTCGATGGATTCAACACAACATCACAGACCTTTCTCCGCTGTCAGAGAGTGTCCATAGTCCTGAAAGAGATATCTGCATGTCCCCTAGTCTCGTCAAACTTTCCTTTCCATTCCTTCCTGATTTATTTAGTGCATGCTTAGAATTTTGTGGATGGGGAAAGTGATGGCATTTTATCCTGATAGGGGATGACTACCAACTATTGATATTTATTTGAATATTTTCTACACTTGGCTACGTAAAGATATCCCTTTTGTTTTTCAACCTTTATACTTTGACACTTCACCTTTCATGTGAGCAACTACTTAGTGTGTGGATGGTTCCTCCATTACATAAGATCTTCTTGCCAACCAATATGCAATGATGATCATTGATTAACCACTATGTTCAGTCATGGTTTAACTACTGTCACAACATCCCCAAATAGTTTTGATTCATGTTCAAAGAGAGACCCCTAATTCCGCTCATGAGCTAGGAAAGAGATGTAAGCTGATTCATGCTTGCTTATAGTGCGTAGGTGGTTCCTGTGAAAAGACAAATGGAGGTGAGTGTAATATCCCCTTCCAAGCGATAAGGATATTGGGAGACTTAGTAGTCTAGTTGTTCCCCTAGACTATAGTCTCACTAAAAAGGGAACTAAGGGGTTAAAAGGTCACTAAGTTGTTAAATTTATATTATTAAAGTGACTTTGGCTTAAAATAAAATAAAAGTTGATTGGATAAGATGAGAAAGATAAAGTAATATACCTTAGAAGCCAATTAAATATTTTAAGTGGAAATTAGAAGTCGGAGTAAAAAAGTGGAGGAGGGTGCCTCACTCCTCATTCTTATCATTTTTCATTTTACATCTTGAGCTCAACAACTTAGACGTTTTGAGGGTTTTGAATAAATAATCCCTAAAGATCAGTAAAGAGGTGAAATATTCCTTTGCTCTTGATCCAATCTTGGAAAAGGTGGTGAAATATTCCACCCTCACCATTCTAATCAATCCATAATAGTTTTAGAGGTGATTTGTGGTAACAAGGCTGCAGATTTGGGATTTTTTGCAGTACTGGGGCACATTGTCTAGTAGAGAAGAGTTTTTTGGGGCTTGAGGATCTTGGATCCAAAGGAGATCACACTTCAGAGCCATTTTCTATCACCAGGGTGCCTTTTCTCACCTGTTTCGAAAGTTTTTTCACTGCATATTTATTTATTGTTGAGCTTGGGTGAGCTTCTGAAGGAGGGTGCACTTGTTCTTAGAGATACAGTGAGTTGGACGGTCAAATATACAACCAAAACTAAGGAATATCTTTCTATGAGATTATTATCCCTATATCTATAGATTTGCAGTATTTTCCAAGTGTTTGGAGGCCATACCAAGAAGAGCTGAATTTCCTTGGGTTCCTAAAGCTAGGGAGGGCACAACTCAGCTAAGAAATGTGCCAGTTTTGAAGAAGGGAAATAAACTGATCTTATTAGACATTGCATGCAACCTTTGGAGGTCTAGGAGGGCCCATATATCTCTCTTGATTTATATTTTGGAGGTTCCTTCAACCACAACTTCCATATTTTCCATATCTTGTCTAGATCTCTCTTGTATTGAGATCAACTTATATATTAAATAAAGGGCAGACCTGAAGTTTTGTGGCTATTTCTTGTGTTATCTCTATTATATCTTGTTGTGCATATGTTATTTTCTATATTTCTATCATTTTCTTATTGTAAAACTCTGCAAAATCATACAAGTGCAACTAAGAAGACAAAACAACAAATTGTTTGTTAAAATACCACAAAAATAGAAACAATAAACCACTAAGTTCCCGACAGATCTACTTGGGAACATTACAGTGGTATCAAAGCGTAAATC